>MU277760.1:71904-98003 GCA_022385805.1 Pilatotrama ljubarskyi | reverse complement strand
AACAACGGAGGTATGACCTTACTTCCGACCTTACTTCCGGCACTGAAGGTTCAGTGCCCGGATTATATAGATAGGTTCTCAAGGTCATGTTCAGCCTGTCCGGTGACATCGTACAGACCAAAGTTGACCCAGAGTTCCTCCTGGAACACCTCGTAGGGGTGCAGGAATTCCGGCGGGTTATCCGACTCGTGCTCTAGGAGGTACGGTTCGAACCAGGCGAGGGCCATCCCCTTGAGGTAGGAAATGGCGTAGGTGACTTTCTTCTTGTCGGTATCGAACATCCTAGGGCGAGCCTTGAAGACCAGCTCCAGCTGCGTGAAGAATGAACAGAGTTTCGAGGGATCCGACCCGTCGAACTGGTCAGGCTCCCGGACGTTGTTCCGTTCGGATGATGACGGAGTTCCGGAAGACACAGCGGAGGAGGCCTGGGTAACCTGGAGCGTCTGCCCAAGGAGCAACATTGCCTGGGCCAGCTCCCGTTGGGGGTTGGAATACGGAACGGAAGGAGTGAGAAGATAAGGAGGTGGATCACGGGGTTTCGGGGCTGGACCGGCAGGCACGCTAGCTGCTCACGGAGACAGGAAGGGGTTGTTGGGAGACGTCCGCGGGTTCAGAGGAGCCGGAGCAGGGGCTTGGGTAGGGTCGGGGAAACCGAGAAGTGGAGCTCTGGGCAGGCGGGACGGGCCCGCCGCCGGAGATCCGATTTGCGACTCGGCCAGGGGGGATTGAGTGGAAACGTCAAGGATGTTCTGGGAACCCGCGGGACGCGTAGGAGTGACGGGAGTGGAGTTCTGGGTCGAGACCCGAATATGGTGTGCAGTGAATCCGGACCAAGCACCTTCGGGTTCCGTGGACATGACGAGACCCTCAGTGTGAGTTCGGACACACTGTTAGGACGCGTGCCGTAGTCGGCGAGCAGACGGAGTAATGGAGTTCCAGAGTTCCAGACGGAGTCCGGCTACAACACGGGGGTGGGGACTTCGGCGAAGTTATTAACAACGCCCTGAGCGATCTCGTCTAGTGTCCCCTATTTACAAGAGGGTACCGACAAGGAGACAGAGGAGAGACGGAGTTCCGACGGAGTCATGGAAAGAAGGGGAGTGGATTGCGGATAAGTACAGAGGGATCCGAGGGTAAGCCGGTAAGTAATGAGGTAACAACGAGGTGTCCGAACTGAGGCAAACACTACTACCAGCTCGGCTATTTATACTAAGTGGCCCCGACAGATAAGGAAGGGCCCTACGTCATAGTCGTCAGAGTTCCAGGAACTCCGAGGCCTAGTGACGCAAGACAAGAGAAAGGGATAAACTGATAAGAAGAGATATGACGTCAACAAAGAAAAAGCGCAAAGACTACTAAGGAAGGAAAGCACGGACGTCCGAGGAAGTCCCGTCCGGAACTCCTGCCGGAGTTCCGGCGGAGGTCACGTTCCCTGGTGGCACGGATCGTGACAGTGAGATGATAAGCTCGCACTGAACAGAGGCGTCAAAGATGGTATGTGGCGCTATCACATACTAACGCACAATCACCTTGCTGTCTTTTTGTCGTAGTGCTGGTCGAGTCTGATTGTAGGAGCAGCTGGACACTGCCTGGCTTGCAAGGTACGGGCTTGCAAGGCGGGGACTTGCAAGCGGGAGTCTCGAGGGCCACAGATTGCGCGGAGTAGGGGATACCTGGGAGAAAAAGGGTACCTAGAGCTACACAAGCCTCAGTTGTACAAGGAACGGTGGTGCAGTGGTCGCAGTGCCCGACTTGTCTGTCGGGTCCGCTGGTTCGACTACGCACCGCCGCGAGATTTCTTGGCTGATTTCACTTAGCGCGCGCTTAATGTTCCTTTCGTTGGCTCGCGCTTACCTTCCCTTGGGGGTTAAGCGCCGGGGACTTGCAAGTCCGCGTTGTGCGGGGCACGATGGGCTTGCAAGGACCAAACTGAAGTCCCTCTCCATCAAGCTCGCCATTCACTGCATTCAAGGGGCCCGTAGACACACGTTTGTGGAGGGGTGCTATTCGCAATTTATGAGTGCCCATCCAATTCGCAAATGCGAATCAATGCAGATAGGTGTGAGAAAGTGTGACTAGCTGGGCTTGCCGCACTTACTCATAGTTCGCGAAAAGGCGCCCTCTTTGAATGGTTGAGAGTCTACGAATATGCTTGCTCCTCTCAGCTACTCTCGATTTACGCGTAACTCAACAATTCCGAGCTTCGGATATGTTACCTCCTCTCACATATGCACACCTTCTTACTAGCTTGAGCAGCAGTAGGGCTCAGGGTTGTTGCGCCATATGAGGACCTCCGCCCATCTCGTGCCCCATAAAGAGCCCCCAGATTCCAAGTCCATATCTGACATCTCTTCGTCTCGAACCATGACAACCACCCGCCGCCTCACGTCCTCTGCAGCCAATTCCTCCTCCCTCTCCCTCTCCAGTGCCTGTCCTCACCATCTACAGCAGCGTGCAATCCGAGGCATTCACGGTAAGTCTCACTGCCTGTACCTCGTAATACACTCACTCAGCGAGTTTTCGTCAATTTGGTCGCGGAATCCATCAACGACAAGGAGTGAGGCATGGTAGAGGCTCAAAATGTAAGTCCCGAGTGCATATATGCTCCTAGAGACAGCGCGCTAACCCTTATAGCTAGAATGAGCTAAGCCTAAGCCATGAATACGAAGGGTAATATGTCAGGTAGGCCATCCTGTCTTTGTCAAGCACACGTAGTGAGTCGTGACCATCCCGTTTACATGTCACTTAGGAAGCTACTCATATCATTCTGCGGAGTGTAGGTGCGCCCCCGGGATGTTCCCGCTGTGTAACATGTTCTCGTACAAGCTTTCGCTCTCTCTGCCATGTATTATATAGTCCGCTGCATTCCGCAATAATCAGTTTTTCATTTCGCGCATCATACTGGGTTATCAGGACGACCGGATAGGGTTATATCAGCGAATAATCCCAATTTGTTATCTATCGAATTGAAGGATGTGAGTAGAGGAGCTATTCATACCTACACGCTCGTATTCGACCTCAAGGAGTATCAGACAAGCTCACACGGGTCTAAAAGCTGCTTTTTCACTGTTTCTCGTGAATACGCGCACCTATCCGCTGTTGTGTGTAACACGGCAGCTCAGAGTCCGAGGAACTGACTTATTTACACCTTTCCAGAGCTAATCAAACCATTGAATTCAGGGGTCTTGAATGCAGTGATTCTTCGCGTTCGAGACGGCCGGGGGCATGTGGGCGCCAATGACGCGATCCTGGTTCCTGGGTCGATGCAACGAAGTCTGGACGGCCTCGGGACTGGAGAACCTACAAGGCCATTGTTTCCGAATAGGCGGAGCCACCGAACTCCTCCTGTGGGGTACCCATCCGGACATCGTGGCGACGCAAGGAGGCTGAAAGTCTCGCGCCTTCTTAGAGTATTGGCGAAAGATAAAATCAATTTTGCCCCTCTTCATTTCTCAGCCATTCGACAAGTCTCGCTTACAGCTTGTACAGAAATCCAACTGAGACGACGAGTTGAAATGAACTGAGTTCTAAGAATTGAAATGAACTGAGTTCTAAGAATTGAGCAGCCCTTGTAGAACATGCTCGCCGGCGACGAAGTCGAGCGCCGCTGATACGGGATGCATCCGGCGGCCGAATCTGTATGAACGAAGTGTTCCTGTGCTCGGCGGCTGCATACCGCTACCTTCTGGGTAGAGAATGCAGCAGGCCCCGGTGGGGACTGCATACCTCTGCATAGGTATGGACCAACCGCGCACTTTTGCTGAAGCCGCAAGAAGCACCACAAAGTAGCGCGATGGCTAAGCGCATGTGGGTCGAGCGAGCGATCATCTCGCGCACACCCACAGCGTCGTTATCACCTCCGTGTTCGCGCCGTTGGGGCGCGTGGGCTTGCTGCAGCGCGCCGCCTCTCTGACTGCGTGTCATCGCAGAGGATAGGTGGACGCTGTAGGCCGTAATCGTGCCGGGTAGGGCAGCGGACGGGTCTTGCGGCATGCTCGCGGAGACGTATCTGGACCATCAATAGTCTCGTCTTCCTTGGGTGGTCCGCTAGATGCACGCCGGTGGGGCATACGGAATTGAGTTACACATACATTTATCGCTCTACTAATACACCTGCCTGCGAGCCTCAGAATGCGCGGCCGAGAGAAAGTCAGGGTACTCACCGAATCATATCCATCACAGCGTCCATGCCAACAGAGTAGAGTCCACTATCGGGCCACTTTCGTACCCTTCGCCTTCAGCGGCCCATCATAGTCGACCAGCGCCCCAATAGCGCGTACCCCTCCCTTCGCATTGTCAGCCTTCGCCCCAGGCTTCGCGTCGTCGAATTCGCAGATGACGATGGTGTTCGGGTTGATGTCTCCATGGACAACCCCCACGTCTTCGTATAGATGCCGGTGCGCTTCGGAACGGGAAAGAGGAAACAACACCGTCAGTACAGTCGAAAAGCGGGGGTTTGAGCTGAGCGGGAGTGGCTCACCAACAACAGCGTCGAGCATGATGGACACGAGCTCGCGTGTATCCTCGTAGTCGACCAGAGCGCGTGCCCTGACTTGGCGGACTCGCTGCTGCATTCGTGGGCGACTTGCAGGGGGTTCCGAGTCAAGCCGTAGTGAGTCTGCAGAAGCTGCGAGCGCGTTGCTGCGAGGAGCCATCGTCGTCGGAGACAAGAGTTAGCCACGCGCCACAGACGCGTTCTAAACGCGTGTAGCGGTCCAAGCGCTCGCAGCCAGTGTGCATCGCGGATACCTGCACTGACCTCCAGCGCAGAGGTCTCGTCACATGGACAGGCGGGTCGATCTGTTGCTTATGGTTCGTGGTAGCAAGCGTCGTCAGGCTGCTAATGCAAAGTCCATATTATGCCGGAGTGTCGTACAGTACTGCATGAGGTATATGTACACACTTACACGCCGAAGGGCTTACTCTACTATGCACTACCGTCCGTGATCGGCTTTCGCTTGCCTCGTCCGATTCCCATCCCAACGCGCACCAGTGTCTCGAGACATGCGCGGCTGTTGATGAGCAAGTCCTCGTCCCACTCGACGACGCCTTTCTCGAAGAGAACGACAATGGTCGAGCCGCCTAGTGCCAGTCAGTTACGTCCAAGCCGTATGCACGAGGACTTCCCACTCACCAAACGCGAAATAACCAAATTCCTGCCCACGCTTGACTTCCTGACCCTCTTCGACCGTTACATGGATGCTCCCGACCATCATCGCGCCGATACAGACACACATGACGCGACCGAACTGTGGGCTGTCGATCGGGACGATCTTGCGCACGTTCTCGCCGTACACGTCCAGTGCCGACCGGATAGCTTGAGGCTATCGTTGATTTGCAGTCAGACCGGGTGGGACCGCGCGAGAGCAGGATACTCACGTTGACCGTGTAGTACTCTCCAGCAATATCCGTCATAGGCCCGATAGTGCCGTCCACAGGCGAGTGGAAACGATGGTAGTCCTGCGGTGCAAGGCGGAAGATGCACAGCGCGCCCCCGACGTACTTGGCCGCCTCCGCGCGGTGCGCCTCGCCGAGCAGACGTGCGACCGAGAAGTCGCGACCTTTGATCCACAATCGCATCGCTTCAGTCACCGTATCGAAGACCATGAGCCGGCAGTCTGCACCGCTGACGAGGCGGTAGGGATCGTCGGGCGCCTCCACTGGACGTGCGTCTGGCTTGAGTTTGCTGTCGCGAGATGTTAGCATACCGGTCCGATGAGGACAAAGCATTCGTGTGCGTCGTACCGATAGAAGAACTGGTTGAAGGTCTCTGTGGGATGGGAAATGAGGTCAGTAATACGAGCAATTGAACCATTCAACGGGACGTACTGAAGTTGCTTAAGGGCTCCAAGATCTCGTCGACGTTAAGGCGGTGGAATGCGATGAACGTCGGGATGTCGCGCGCGGATTCTGGGGAGTCGTACTTGATGCCCTGCTTGATAGACAGCGACTTGAGCAATCGTCGCGCTGTCGAACCAGTCAGCAACGCTGCCTTCGATATAGGTACGACGCATACCTCGCGCCCCTTCCATCCTGCTCTTCCAACCCTATTGCTGCGCGTCAGACAAGCTGGAAGACCATGGGTGCATCATCCAGACCTTGTACAACAGGCGGATGCCCAACCTGACGTAGACTTGCATCTTCTCCTCTTCAAGCTGGCCGGTCATGCGGTTCTGCACAATAATGTTCGCCGAGTTCTGGCAAGATGCAGGATGTCAGTGACCCGTTCCTAATTCGTAAGCCAGACCAACTCACCGCGCCGAGCTTGTAGTTACCCGCAGAGACTTTCGTGATCACCTTCGTGTACCACTTACGCTGGGCCTGACTCGCCGTCACGTAGTTGCCAACCACGATCCGGTCGACGCGGGCCCAATCGTGACTCGCGCACACTGCGAGATGCGTCACTATATCGACCTCCGCCTTGGAGTTGAGACGAGGACGATGACACAGCGGGCAGTTCTTGACGTTGATGACCCGCTCGAAAGACATGTCCGGGGACGACGTCCCGTTCGAGCCCGACGAGTCCTCCGCGTCCGAGGACGAGCTCGAGTTGTTCCGCTTGAACGGGCCAGGCGACTCTGTTAGGCGCCCTGACGGCACCGCTGCCTCCAAGAGCGGCTGCTGCATAGGCTCCGTTAATTGCGGGGTAGGTGCGGTCGGGAGACGCGTCGTGTCTTCGACGTTTGGGTCACGGCCCATGACAGAGGCATTCGACGGCATCCCCGAGAAGTCAAGCTTGTCGAAGTTGAGCGCCTGCTGGGTCTCCATACTGCCCGTGATGGCGGGGGTGACAGGCGCGCTGGTGTCCATGACGCTGTCGTCCGGATCGATTCGTTTCTTCTCGCTCGCTGGCCGGCAAAGTTCGGTTTCGAGGCACTGGATAGCCTCGTTGATCGTTAGGACATCCTCGTGCGGCCGCTTGCCAAAGCGAGTCCAGAAGGAGTTGACGGTCTCGTGCGAGAGCGTCGACCCGAGCGAATCGAGCATGGAAGTCAGCTCGAGGTGAGAGATGGTGCCCGTGTCGTCAGTGTCGTACTGCTTCAGGTACTCGCGCCAGAACTTCTGACGGAGCGCGTCATATGGTTGATACTTCGCCCTGATGGGTGAATCAAAATGAGATCCTCGCATAGAATACAGAGACCGTACCTGAAGGAAATAGTCGGATTGTGCTTTGACTCCCATGGCATCTCCTTTGCGGTCTGTAGCGGAAGGGTGTAGCTTTCCATGAAGCGGTGGCCGTCCTCGTCATCCGGGTACAACCCAGTCGTCTCGTCCTTCTTGGGCGCGTTGGTGAGCAGCTTCGCGACGTCAAACGACGCGTCGCCGACATGGTCATTCGACGAGAGCTTGTCCCAGTCGAGCACGGTGAGCTGGATCTTGAACGTCGTCTCGTAGCGGCGAACGTGGAAGAGCATCTTCTCGTCCCACTGCGGGTTGAGCGAGTGCCGGATGACGCGCGTCCGGAACACCTTCTTGCCGAAAGAGACGACCACAAAAGGGTCCATGTCCCAACCTATGCGAGTCACTGTATGGCGCTGCATGTGAGCAGCCACTCCCGCGCTCGAATCTCGAATCGCGACCGCTTACTGTTTTTGAGCTTCGGCAAGTCGTGCGCGCCCTGGATCTCGAGCATGACGATACCCATGATATCGTTCGCCGCGTTGAAGTTGAATTCCCTCGGCTTCGGGCCCCAGGACTTCCTGAACTTCGACTTCTGCTGACTGAGCTGCGGCCGTGCTACGGGCGTCGATCCGCCGGATAGGGACGGCGAGATCAGACCTGGACTGCTAGCTGCGGTCGAGGTGGTAGCAGTGCCGCCCATCGTCGTCGTCGTGGAGTCAAACGAGAGCGAGCGCGGAGTGGACCCGCGCTTCGGGAACATCTTGGGGATGCTGAATCCGGGCGAAGGCGGCTTGGTCGCCTGGGGCGTCTTCGTAACTGCAGCCGGTGTCGGCGTGGCTGGCGTCTCGACGGCAGGCCGAGGGGTGGGCTGCTCGATGAGCGCGGGTTCGGAGATGAAGCCTTGCGATGGTGGGATGAAGAGGCCGGGAAGCTGGTTGCTTGTTGGAACCTCCTCGTACTCGTCCTCGCTGTTCGTCTCGCCCTCGTCGGAGCTGAGACCGTCATCCTCGTACTGAGGGCCTTCCTGGTTGGAGCGGATGGTGCCGATGCCTTCCGTCTGTAGGCGCACATCGTACGTGAGCACGTTGCGGGCGAAGCAGGGAACGTGTAGACGGGAATGAACGTGAACTGACCGGGGGAGCGGACACGAGACTGGGCCGTGTGCGCTTGACGAGTTCGGAGTAGATCTCGCTGTAGTCCATGAGGGAAGTGGTATTGGGGGTCGAGACGAAGCCGAGCTTGACCTGGATGCTGCCCGTGGCGGGGGTGGAGTTGCGTGTAGAGACGAGGTTGCGGGAGATCAACTTTGGCGTGCGTGCGCTCAGTCCTGGAGCATCAAGCTGCGCGGACAGAATTGCTCACTTTGTTGTTCGCATCGTCGAAGGAGAACGCGTTTCCGTCGCGGAACCAGTCTTCTAGGGGTATGGCGGCCTCGCCGAGGTAGTCTTTCTTGAGCATATCCTTGTCCCAGACGACGAGTTCGACGACACCGAGCTTGTCCGCGAGGGAGAGATATATTGGGAAATCGAACGTGGCATCCTTGGGGTTGAAGGTCGGATTGACGGTGCGCTTTGAGACGGGTGTCTGCTGGCGGTTGCCTAGGATAGAGACGACGACAAACCTGCCGTAGGGAAGGCAAGGTGAGTTAAGTGAGCGGCACCAGCCACCGAGCGCACCAACAGACGGCTGGGCAGAGAACGTCGAGACTTACGGGTCACTCAGTCCGTTCCGATCCTTGGAGAGGAGATTTGTGCAGCTCAGGACCTGGACACGGAGGAGGACGATGGGGAGCTCGCCGGGGAGAGGAGCGAACGCATTGCTGTTCCCTCTGACGCCGGAGACGCGGGCGGGGAGCCGTTTGAGGGCGCGGCCGATCTTGAGAGCCTTCTTCTTCGGAGCCGGGGCCATGGGCGTGGTGGTGAGTGCTGTTCAGATGATGCAGCCGTGCTCGCGGAAGAGAGAGGGAGGGTATCTGGCGGCGAGGGGAGATGGCGGAGTGGTGCTGAGGAGGGCGGCAGCACAGGCAAACGTGATCTACCTCCCAGAATGGTCATCGACATGGCAATGCGGTAATTCGTCATGCACATGCTTCATCCTCCCCGGCGCACCCCTCCTTCGCCGTTTCTCCTTCATATCCGAGTTCATCTCTCACTCGACACAGAACGGCATACAAAGAGCACTCATATCATCGCTGTCGACACAGCGCCGGAGAAGACCCTCAATTATGGAATAAGAATTAGCCTCGAGCGCGTGGAGTGCAGCGGCGCGGCACCCATGTCGCCGAGGGCTGCGCATGGGGACGATCGTCGCACGCGCAAGACATGTGTTGTCAAAAACGGGTTTGTCAACCGACATGGTATTAGCAAGTAGCAACGGGTATGGTTTTGGCGTGCAAGTCGACGACAAGCCGAGAAAATGCAATACTAGGTAGTCCGAACGCTACAGTGAGTGAGGTAGTGGAGTGCGCTTCAACGTAGCAGCTACGCCGTATGTGTCCGTGGATTTCACCCGCCATCCCCTCCCCTTCAAACTCCAACATCCGCTCGTGAAACGTCATGAACGAAATGTCAAAGCACCTAGGCGAGCAAGGCGACCGCGAACATCACGCCAGCGATCGTGGAGATCACAGAGATGCCCACTGCACCGGCACCGTTGCCCTGGCCGGCACCGCCAGTCGCAGACGGACCAGCGGACGCGCCAGAGCGAGTAGCGCTGCCAGAACCGGACGCGCCGGCCTTGCCGGTAGCCGTGGGGGCAGCAGCACCTGAACCAGATCCTGAGGCGGAGGCGGCACCAGAGGCCGATACGAGGTCGGTGAAAAGAGCGGCCGACTGCATCGGGACACAGTTAGACGACGCTGGGATCTTCGGGTCGTAGGGCATCGAGGAGATAGGGCCGAGCGACTCAGGGGGCTGAGTGTAGGTGACGACCTGGCCATTGGAGGTGTAGACACCAGGGGGGTCCTGGTTCTCGCCCTCGCAGTACTCAAACGTGCCGTTCTGCGCGGCGTTGGGGCAGTTGTACGCAACACCGATACGATCGTAGATGTGCTGGCAGAGCTCGGCAGCGTTAGGGCCGGACGGGTCGCAAACCTTGAAGCAGAACGAGTTGCTGCCCATGAAGCTACGCGAACAGGTCAGAACCGGAGCATCTCAGAGGTCCAGGAGCTTCACTCACTTGTGCCACTCGTGGACCTGGGTGTAGCTGTCGTTGTTGTTACCAAACCCGTTTGAGTAGACCAATCCACCAAGAGGGTTGCCGCGCTTCGCAACGGATGAGATCGTGGCCAATGAGGTGTGCCAGTGAACTCACCAAGTCAGCACCGTGAGGATCGAGCTCTCCTCCACCATCATCGGACTGGAGGTTGATCTTGGTCTGGTCGATGAAACCAACGACCTGGATGTAACCAGGGGTCTTGATATACTGGACACCAGTGAGAGCGCCAGCAGGAATCAGGCGGGTACCGCGGCCCTTCTTGGTGCACCACGCGACCTCCTCACCCTCGGTGTCACCGATGGTAGAGTCAGGGTTGGGAGGGGCCCACAAGCAGAAGTCGTCGAGGTGGTTGACGAAAGCTGTCTGGCACAGAGAGTCTTGGCCCTCGGTGGTCGAGTTGCACTTGTTGTAACCGAACTGGCGACCACGGACGAGGTCGTCGGTGTCGGCCTGGTACGGCTAGAAAACGCGGTTCCGTCTCAATTTGGCCGCCCTACACCGCGCGTTGCAGGAACTTACGATGCCATCAGGGTAAGAAAAACTCTTCGAGGCGAGAGGGATGAAGGAGGTGGAGGTCGCGTCCTGGGCAAGGACGCGAGTGGTTGCGGCCGCGAAGGCGATGAGGGCTGAAAGAGCGACAGGAGACATGATTTCTCAAAGGGAGCGGCCGAAGGAGAGGACCGCGGGGAGGAAGGGCGAAACGGCGAGGAGAAAGAAGAGAGGATCGTTGCCAGCGTTGACCGACCCAGCCCCTATTATACCCCTCTTTCGCACTCCGAAAATAGCCGGACACCCTCGCGACCGCGACCCCATTCGCCTATTTTGGGACGGTGCACGGACCATAGTCACGTGCCTCAACCTTGCGCAGCGCGCCGAGCGAGCCCAGAAACACTCCATCATTCATCCTCGTAGGAAAGAACATGCTGCTCTCTCCGAGTCTCTCAGCGTCGTCTCTTGCCCAGCACGCTCCCAGCCGAGCACAGCTCTCCTCGCTCAAGCACACCGTGCTCCGGCGTGTCGAACTCGATGCCCAGGTCCTCCGCCAACTCCGTCGCCTGTTGCGGCGCGAGGGTGTCTGTCGCAAGGGACCAAAATCTGTTCCGACAGCCGAGGGAACGCTTGTTGATCAACATTGTCCAAGCATGTCAAGCCCTGTCGCAGACGGGCCGCTGAGACCTACGTGCTGAACACCTTCCGCCTTCGGACCCATTCGTTCCGCCACCGCGTCCAATCCGCGTTCAGCTGCGCCGTTTCCTCTGCGGAAATGAGCGGCGTCCCGGCACGCAGCGGCTCGAGGTGTCCGCGAGCTTTGTGGACCTACACACGGCGCGAAGGCCGTCAGCGATCGACAAGGTTCGCTCAAACTGAAATCCGCAGACGCAATGCGCAGAGAACGTGGTGAGAAGCTAGAAGCCGGGAACTCACCGCAGCTTCGGCCTTGTCGAGCTCCACGGCAAGTTCGCTGTCTGTGGGGGTGCTCTTCAACTTGGCGAGTTCTACATAAACGTGGGATGGTGAGCGAGCACACTTGTCAACTGTTTTGCGCTGACATACCTGCGCCGATAGATTTGACCTCTGCGGCCAGAGCCTTGTTTTCTTCGTCGATCTTCTTGACCTCTGCCTCGAGAGCGGCGAGCTTTTCCGCAGGCATGTCCTCGAGATGAGCCTGATTTGCGACAAAGAAGGTTGTTTTGCCTTGCGGAGGTGTCTGTGACGGCGGTGGCTAAGATACAAGTGGGTGTATGCGTACCGTATGTCTTCTGAACGAGGTCTCCCTTCTCTGCGAGAGCGACCATGATCTTCTGGGTAGCCGCTTTTGGGACGGCGTTCTTGAGGTTGGCAGAGACGTCCACGGCTCCGAACGGACGATTCATCTGGGCGCATGAGCACTGAGACGGATTGAAAGCTGTATGCCACTCGACGCGTACCTTTCTGATGTATTCCAGCACCTTGTCCTCCGCTACATCGCGCCCTCAGCAGAGTATTCAGGCGTCAGCCACTTGGCGCACCCTCCTTGCCCTTGAGTATGGCCACCTTCGCCTCCGCTGCTTTGGCCTTGGCTGCCATCTCTGTATGCGTCTTGGGAGTGGCTGTATGCGGAGAGAGGAGAGAATGCGCGTGCGGTGATTGGGCGGACGCGACGCGTCTTGAGGGAACGCGTGCGTCACGTGCCCGGAGATCCGGGGCGCGTGCCCGCGGACCTTGACGCAACCCGACGCCCGGAAAACATATCCTCCTCGTCCTCGTCCGGGGCCCCGCATCTTCCTCGTCGCACCCTGCACCGCATACACCCACCCGCTTGACCTCCTTGTCGTTTGTCTCGACCTGCTCACTGTCTGCGGCAGCCTACAAAGCTCTCGACTCGACTCCGGACTGCATGCGCTAACGCTCCACACCGACTCGAATGCCCGCCCATGCGTCCCAAGACAGGCAGAGCCTCAGCTACATCGTCCGCTCGGGCATCGCTGGCGGCATCGCTGGCTGCGTCGTACGTCTGCGCTGCTCCATCGTCGACATGCCGCACAAGCTCATCAACGCATAGGCCAAGACGGTCGTTGCTCCGCTCGACAGAGTCAAGATCCTCTTCCAGGCATCTAATCCGGACTTCCAGAAGTATGCCGGTATGTCCCCGCTTGTCGCATCTGTGCATGAACACTTCCTGACGTGACTACGTAGGAACATGGAGCGGGACATTCCGTGCCGTCTCCCAGATTTATGGCGAGAACGGCGTCCGTGGTCTCCTCCAAGGTCACTCAGCCACCCTCCTCCGCATATTCCCTTACGCCGCCATCAAGTTCATGGCCTACGACCAGCTTGAAAACGTACGTTGACTCACTGTTCCTCTCCCGCTGAGATGGCTCACAGCGCAAGTAGCTGCTCATGCCCACTCGAGAGAGTCAGACGAACCTCAGACGCTTCGCGGCCGGTGCGCTCTCGGGTAAGCCTCATCTTCATACTCCTGCTCTCCTTGACCCACACAATGTGCAGGCATAACATCCGTCTTCTTCACATACCCCCTCGAGCTCATCCGAGTGCGCATGGCTTTCAGCACCCGTAATGCATCGCAATCCCCCGACGCCTATCACAGACCTTCCTTCCTGTCCGCCATGCGCCAAATATACCGCGAAGGCGCTGCCTCCCCGTCCTCGAGCACAATAAGCCCCTCCATATTCACCCGCTTTCCCATCCTCAAATTCTACCGCGGCTTCACGGTCACAGTAGTCGGTATCATACCTTATGCCGGCACCTCCTTCCTCGCCTGGGGATACCTGCGCGCATGGCTCCTCCCTCCTTCCGCCGCTGCCAAAGGCTACAAATCAACGCCTCTCGCCGACCTGTCCTTCGGAGCCGTCTCTGGCGCGCTTGCACAGACCGTGTCCTACCCGTTCGAGGTCGTCCGACGTCGTATGCAGGTCGGCGGCATCACTCGCCCAGACCGCTGGCTCCGCTGGGACGAGACCGTCCGCGGAATCTGGTCAGCGCGTGGCTGGCGAGGGTTCTACGTTGGGCTCACCATCGGCTATCTGAAGGTCGTGCCCATGACGGCAGTAAGCTACGCCGTTTGGCAGTGGCAGCGCCGGGTATTCGGACTGTGAGCGGGTTCGCGGTCAACAGTAGATGTTTGGGATACATACGATACGGTGAACTCTGCAATGTATCAATAGTACAGGTACAACCTACACGCGCAACACAAATCTTGCTCAGAAGGTCACGAATACTTTGGGCGCACATGGGCCATAACAGCATATATTCATAACGAGCGACGACAGCAGCAACGAGAGCTACAACGTGCAACGAGCGTAAGAGCGTCCATGTTCGCAGCAGAGCAAGACGACGAGGCAGACATAGCGGGGGAATCGAGGAGGGGAACGTGGCGAGCGAGGGCCGTCTACCATGAGATGGCATCCCAGCTTGTCAAGGGAGCACCATTATGTAGGCCGACTACCACCGCCTCCGAACTATGGGACGGCATTTTATGAGCGATTCATCGGCGAAGACAGCTCGTCAAGGCTTCACATACCTAGTAGCGGTGGCTGTAGGCATCAGCCCAGGCGGCCCAGAAGCTACATCCAGCCTCAGCCCCGCTCATCGGGTCACAGCTCA
The DNA here is from genome assembly GCA_022385805.1 of Pilatotrama ljubarskyi. Classification (NCBI taxonomy): domain Eukaryota; kingdom Fungi; phylum Basidiomycota; class Agaricomycetes; order Polyporales; family Polyporaceae; genus Pilatotrama; species Pilatotrama ljubarskyi. The sequence goes on along the minus strand of MU277760.1, from coordinate 83,561 downwards.
GGAGCGTCGTGAACACCGCGCCGATCAGCGAGGGGATGAACGGCACGCAGATGCCCCAGACACCGATAGCGACGGCGTGCCCGAAGCCGAATCCGACGCCCTGCCCAATCGTCGCGAATCCAGGAACGATCGCCATGCCGAGCACGAACGCGAGCGGGCTCAGCAGCGCCGCGCCCGCAATGACCGTGCCCCACTCCTCCCACGACGGCTCGCTCCTGTCGTCCATCTTGGCCTCGAAATCGCCAGCACGGCGTCTCGCCTCGAGACGCGTGTAATCCTCCTTCGCGGCCGCGGTCATTCTCGCACGGCGCACGCAGAGGCAGAGAAAGCCGCTGAACCCAGCCGCAGCACCGACGATGGGGGCACCGGCAGCGCACGCGGCGAACGCCGTGCCTGCAGGGAAGTCGTTGAACGGGGCGATCCAGGCGAAGAGAGTGACCATGCCGAGTATGAAGCCGAGGAAACTGCAGATGAGCGCGACCCCGACGCCCCAGAGGGCAAGGTACAGCCCCATTCGGACGGACCAGACGAGATTGGTGAAGGCCCTGCGCAGAGCGTGACCGGTCAAGCGGGATGGGACCGGGGGGACCTGAGCCTCGATGGTGGCGGAGGTCGGGCTTTCGGGCGGACTATTGACGCCACTGACCTCCGCTGCAGTGAGAAGTCCCTTCTCGAGATCCTCATCTGAGCCTGACGTCGGGATGGGCACGTACTGAGGCGCAGCGGGAGCGCCAAGGACGAGGAAAAGCTTCTGTGCCTGCATGAACGGAGTGGCGCGAGGTTGCTCCTGCGAGACCTGAGAGTAGAGTGGGAGTGATTCTTGAGACATGTTGGTTTGTTGAGGAGGTAGGGGTTTGTTGAGGAGGCAGGGGTTTGTTGAGGAGGTAGGGGGTTGTTGAGATTTAGTGTGTAGAAGAGGATTTGAGAGCGAACGAAGAGAGAAGGAACGATGCTTGAGGCGGTCCCGGCTCTCATCGTCTGCAGCATCCGCTCTTATATAACCAGCGCGGCCGCACAGCCTCGAGACGTAGCAGGACTGATAGGATGAACACGAGGCCAGACCAAAGGACGCGGCGCTGAGGATGCCAGAGAGACGCACACAAAAGCAGCTAGGCTAAGCATATTCTTTGAACTGAAGAAGCTCGCGCAGCCGCGAGGGCGGCGAGGCGGTGAAGCAGAGCATGGCGACGCCCGCTAGAGTCGGGTGAGCGTACCATGCGTTCTCCGAGGGCCCGAGCGATGTCGATTATCAGCAATCTCGATGAAAGCACAGCCTACTTCATGGCGATCCTATTCAATCAGGTCAGCCCTAGGAACGACGAGGACACTGGCGGGAGGGCGCACTTAGTTGTCAAGGCCGATGTCAGACAATACTCACCTTACCTCTGCCGCGACCAGGAGGGCACGAGGCACCATAACGGGCAGCGCTCTATCTGGTGGTGAGCTTGACACTTTCTTGCCTCCCTACGCTGAGACAAGGGGAACAAAAGACATTGGAAAGACAAAGGAATGACGGAATGTGGGACGCACGGTGCTCCTGGCGTGTACTTGCCCGCACGATGCCGGTCGTTCTATATAAGGCAGGTCACGTAGTTCGGGCGCTGCAGTCGACAACGCCTCGAGGTTCTCCGTCTCATACCATGACCATGTTCGCCATCTTCAGGTGTTCTGGCTGTCATACTCTCTTTTATTTCTCTCCACGGACAGCCTCTGTCAGGACACCTACTCCGGGACAACGCCGGCGCGTCGATGTATCCACAGTCCTTGGATCGCAGATAGAGCACAAGATCGTAGCTGTACTGCGGCATCATACTACTCTAGGACTAGATAAAACTTCACGTTTACATGCCTGGTTGACAAAGATCTTATACCAAAGCAGGATGCCGCCAGCATATTCCGAGACTATGAACGCCACCGCGCCTTGCCCACCCATACCCAACAGCACGACACCTCCGATCCCGGCATCGCAGCACCTGCCATGCGCAGAAGCACGGCGCCCCAGACAAGCGCGACTAGCCCTCCGTGCGCAGTTGTGGCCGTCATTACGACGACAGCTCTCCTTCCTCGCGCCTGGTGGTGGGGCTCCGCATGTGGCGAGTCAATTTGCGCACCACTTTCCGGTCAATCCACACAGGACGCTATACTCGCAAATACGGCCAGTATAACATTTATATTGACCTAGGACAACACGTTGCTGACGGCCTGCTGGACCGCTACCAGTAGGTCCTCAAACCTCAAAACCGCGGCTTGAACGTCTTTTGTCGTTTGCTCAATCGGGTAGTATTACTGTGCCTCACGTCCAACTACCTGCACCGAAATGTTCAACATATGAGCATTACAATGCGCCACCTGAACACCGGCATCCTCACCCCCATCCCTGACACCTGGGACCCACCCCGGCGACGGAACACTGCCATCTACAGACTCGCGGTACATTTGGACTAGGACAGGCCCATGTACTCGCAGATCTACGGAGCGATAACTACGTAGGCTACAGCGATCACCACGCACCAAGCGGGTACCAAAACCACACCACCGTAGACGAAGAGCAGCGAGGCATTCCCGAGGGTCATGCCTCCCGGAAGCGAGTCGTACATCTGTACAAGTGCAGTCCCGGTAACAAAAGAGACGAACCCAAAGATAGAGCACTGCACTACGTATATGACGGATAGGAGTCTCAACCGCCAACGGCGCACGACGCGAGAATCGTTCCATCCCTGGCTCAGGTAACGGTAGAGCCCGTACCATGCAAGCCCGACAGGAGACCCGACTACGAGACTCCCAAGCATCGCGGCGGGAAGCAACGGCCCATCCAGAAATGCTCGATGCGAAGCCATGTCACTCCGAATGATCCAAATTCCCAGGTTGGGGAAGAGTACGGAAGGGGCGACGCACAAGACCCATCCCGACGCGGCAGAAAGCGGAAGCCAGACGGCGAGCGTCAGGCTGCATCGCTCCTGGGAGACGAGGGACTCGCCGTCCGTCTGGTCAAATGTCTCACGACTAGAAAACGACGCCACAGGACGCCGCTCGTGCCAGTGGTGGACCGGTTCCAAAGGTATCACGACCCTACCAGGAGTTCAGTTTCTTGCGAGCGCGAAGTACATATTGACTAAGATGACTTACTCTTCCTGTCCGAGAGTACGTCCCAGGGGTGGCATCTGAGTTGTACTTGACTGAGGCACGGCCTACGCTGGAGTGAACCTCGGTGAGGGGTTCACTGGAGGGACCATCTCCCGCAGAACCTCATCCTTATATACCGGCGGACAAGATTGAAGCGACAGAACATTCTTACATACATAAGAGACTCCCGGACTAGTCGTCCCTAGGGGATGTCATTGAGATAGCGCAGACAGAAGAACAGAATGTACTCAATAAGGAGATAACAGATGCACCACGGCGGCTGCCAGAAAGCCCGGCACAGAATAGCAATAAGCCAGTTATAGAATTTTCATTCATAGCGATGCAGCACCCACTTCGCCACGCGGCCGCGGATTCTCCTGACGACACTTACAACAAACCGAGTCAGCGTCAAGAGTGAATCCACAACCATGCAAGAATTACCGTGACATTCGCTGAGGCTGATCGTCTTGAAACTCACGATCACTCTCGAGGCGATGGACAGTCGTCTGAGAGCTTTCCGGTGCACCGGCGAACGCAAATGATCTGCAGACCGGGAGTAGTCCGACATTCGCGACTCGCGCATGGCATATATATACCAGGAGTGGTCGGTGGCGAGAGCCTAGAAGATCAGTTATGTGAAGAGGGTATGCCAGTGGCACAACTACGCTGTGTTCCATCGTGCAGCTGAGGCATGGTAAGGCACTGTCAAATGGTGGTGGTGGTGGTCAGGATGAAGGCTCGGATTCGCTGAAGACGCCACCGTTCAGAACGTCCACGGCGCAGTGCCGTGCAAGCGCCTAAACGCAGTTCACGGCGGCAGTCGCGTGTCAAACATATGCGACTCAGACGGTGTGAGATATGCAAGCACAACGCCAGAGCATCTACAGTACCTATGGATTCTGAAAACAAGTAGGAGATGGAGGAATAGTAACAAATCGCTGCGACAACACTGCTGCTCCTCATCTGGTACCACAGACCAATCCACCAAGGTAGATGATACCGCCCACGAACGTCACGGCTCCTACGACAACACCCAGGCCGACGCCGTACGCTTTCAAAGCGAAGGCGGCCGTGTACCCGAGCGGAACGAGATGGTTGGGATAGAGTGCGATGCCCACCGCGGGCCCGAACCCGCCCGCGACGAGAGCGAGCAGGCTGACGAGCGGCGCGAGCGGATGGCCTCCGAATCTGCCGCCCAGCTCGACGGGCTCGCGCAGATGCGTAAACGTCCAAAGGGCGTGCGCGCCAAACCCGAGCGCAGCGGAGATGACGGTGCATCTAAGGAGGAGGACGACGCTGCCGCTGGTAGTGAAGACGTGGACATACGCAGGGTGCGAGTGTCGTAGCGTCTCGACGCCGAAGGCGCCGAAGATGTATGCGGCGATGACGGAGAGGAATGTGCACCATAGAGTGAGGGCTAGCCCGATGAGCAATTCGCGCAGAATCCGACGGGGGGCTGCGCGTAGAAGTATATGAGATTTGGATTGAGCGGAGATCACTGTGGATCCGATATACAGTGAAAAGCACTGTTTCGCACAGTAGATGCCAGGATTCAATGTCCGAAATACTGAAAATTCACGCAGTGAATTGCATTGTTTATCGGAATCAATGTTCATTACATTGACTATTCAATGTGTTCTAGCCTATCGTTGTATACATTGATTCTTAAACACTGATTTTAGCTGTCCGATTACGCCCCACTCTTCTTCAATGTTTGTAACGTTGCTCGGTTCCACGCCGCTCGAAGCCTACACGCTGGGGCGAGCCAGATGTCGGACCGGTATCTGAAATCCAAGACACCGGTTGGGTGTGTGACTAATACCGGACCGTTGACTCTCGCGCGTTTACCGACAGATGTCTGATGCCAAACACCCGACCATCCTGTGCCAGATGTCGGGCAGATATCTGGGATTACGTGGGACTCTCAAAAAAGCACAATCAATGATTCGAACCAGCAGACCCATGATCAGAGCACGGGCGCGGAACCACTGAGCCATGAGGGCTTTCTGCGTAAATATGCTTTAGCTATATAGCGTGTTCTTCCCATGTTGGTACTGGGGTTATCCAGGTCATTCCACCATTTGTAGTGCTCAGGTTATGTTATATAGTACAGCTGTGAGGGTTTGATTTGCAAGGGATGTAGCTGAAGTCTCCCAGTGCAATGAATGGTAGGAGCACCAATGCTATGAAGGGTGTGCACCATGGGACCCGGACTTAGGATTTTTGTGAAGTGTGGGCTTATTAAGCTCTATATAGTCTATGTATTATATTCTAGACCTCAAAAGCTCTGATGGTGCAGCGGTCAAAGGGTGGCGCACAGGCTCTTTCAAGCTGGGTTCGAGTCCTCAACGTGCTTTTCTTTTTCAAGCGATCGTACGTAAAGCGAGATACCAGCCGGATATCTGGCGCACACCGCACCAATGCCCGGCGCTATATATTGACCCGTTGGCGGGAATCAAATATCGAGCCGACCCCCGCGGGCAGACATTGGACAGATGTCTGCTCTGCATCAGCCGGGTGTCTGGCACGGATCGGCTCGATGAAATCCGACCAGATACCGGATCGATACCTGGGTCGTCTGGGCGTGTACTCGAAGCCTGCCAAACCCTTCGTTTTCTTAAGTACTAAGCGCCCAAGCTGACCGCTTTGGGAAGTGCTCTCCCTTTCGAACTCCGCTTCATGTCAGACGTCATCGAACACTTCTCGCTCTTGCACCGCAACCACCACGAGCCCCTCCGTCTAGCTCTCGCTGTCCCCCGCGCAGCCATTCTCGCGACCTTGGACTGCTTATATGCGCCTTAAACCCTCTGTCGAGTTGTGTTCTACTGTGCCCAACCCCTCTGACTGCTCACTCGCCGCCATTGGCACCACATCTCACCTAGCGCGGCAACGAGCAGGCTCCGGGAAGTCCATCGCCCTGACTCGCACTAGGGCCCGTCGGGGCATCATCGGAGTGGGCATGGCTGGACTCAGCTGACAAGGTATGTACATGTAGGAATCTCACGGGAGCTCTAGACACGGTGAGTGCTGCATTGGCCAGCCCGCCTCGCCGCGCTCGTTGATGTTGGTTGCGTTATGGGAGCTTCAGGTCAGTTGGCATGCCGGCACCACAGCGCGAGGGCCTCGCACCATACGAGCAGCGCTACACAAGCTCGTACGTTTGGTGAGTGTTGCTCGTTCGGCCGAGGAAAAGGCTGGCACTGACGAGACAGGCGCTCAAAGGGCGTAAGCAGGATGTTTGTGTGGGTGCGCTCGTTCCGCGATGTGGCAGAAGTCAGAGTGAAGGTGCGCACGCTAAATGATCACTTCGCGCACTTCGTGGCCTGGCGGGTGCGAGAGGCGCGGCAAGTGGCTGAGTCGGGGGCCAGTGGTGGGTTGAGCGACGGTGAGTCGTCGCTCATCACTCTGTTCTTCTGCCTAAACCTCCGGCTTCGCATGGTTCGCCCTGCCATGTATATACTGCTGTATATTCCGTTTGAATATCTGTAAATTGTTTTGTATGATATTTCGAGCAAGAAAGCTGATCCCAAAGGGGAAGGACCCCGGAAAGTCACAGCTACTTGAACAATACTTTTCACTGTTCCCTCGCCGAAGACAGTGAAAATCATTGAAATTTTGGCACAGTTCACTGTGTGGAACAATGACTTCCAGAGCAATCACTGTGCAGAACGATGGCTTCGAGAGGAATCACTGTTGCATATGATCCTTACACCTATCTGTGTAACAGTTACATTCACTGTTCAGGACAACTAATCGGGTACTGTAGTAAACAGTGAATTTCACTGTATATCCTACCCACAGTGAGATGGGTTGTGGCCAGTGAGGCGAGCGGGGTGACGAGATGGATAGATCATCTTTTGTCAAGGGTAACGACTCCGGTTGGGGGTGGTATTGAGCGTTCGGCGACATGTTCTGTTGGGCTGAGTGCGAGGGGGCGCTTTCTGAGTGGATAGCTGAGAGTATAGCGGGGGTGGGATGGAAATTCTTAGGTTTGCTACCGCCGCGAACCTCAGGCCGTATATAACGGACGAGGAGGGACAAGGCGTGCCGTCTGAGCATACGAGGGCGGTGCTAGAATCGCAGGACCCGCGGATAGGGGGACACCGCGACGACAGCTTTCTTGTCCTGTAGGCGGTCTATGCGGCCATACAAGAAAAGGTCAGCCAGGGTCCCAGAGGGCGAGGCAACTTAGACTTAGAACAATATGACCTGCGTAGGCGTCTTCACACGGAATGTCAGAGGCGCATGTCACACTGCACCAGCACAAACTGGGCCATGTGAGCGGCATCAGCAAGAACACAGTATAGTTCGCAGAACCGAACTCCGGGGAAGACTCGCAACAGCAGGACATAGCGAAGCTGGTCCAGGCGATGCACGAAGACAAGGACGCTGAAGCGCGAGGGTTAACTGAAGCAGTGCTTCTGAGCGTGCGTGGCGGGCGGCTTGTATGTCGAACTATTTACAGAACCAGCACACATCTGCTCAGCCAGTCGTACAGTAAGAGCAGTCTGGATCGAAGGAGTGCAAGTGGAGGGGCGCCTACTCTCGAGCTTCGGGCTCGTAAGCGCTGGCACATCGTGTCGTTCTCGCCTCCACGCGTCCAGGAGTGCCGTAGGCTTCGACTCTCTGGTCGGGCCACCTCGACAGCTCAACACTCGGGACTGGACATTCACCATGCACGCGGAGCCGACCCGGCTTCTACAAAACCCAGTATACAACTGGTACGCCTCGGTCCCTGCGCCGACGACGTAAGTACCGCCTCCGCCGCAATTAAGATTACTACTATCGGCTATTTTGGACCTCTCTCTCCATGCGACGCCTCACAGCACGAAGCGCACCAACGCTCGCTTTGGCCTGACGTGCCTGCTTGGTCGTCTTGCGTCCTGGCCCTACCCGTACGCCTCTATAAAGGCGAGCTTCGCTATGATGGCTATCGACAATTCGCCTAGCCTGAAGAGCACTCTCATCACAACCTGTACGTAGTCTCAATGTCAGCCTCTTGTTGAAACTTAAAGTCTCACCAAGCCTACATGATCTTCTCAGACTCGAAACTCGCTCGCATCCCGCGCCACTGAGTTCCTCCCACCGGCGCCATGCCTCGTCTCCCTCGCTTCACCTACGAGCTTGTCCCCCAGGACGACGCGCTTTCCGACACAACCCTCGAAGTTGACGAGTTTCCTTCCCCTTCCAAGGCCAGGGGCCAGGAACACCGCCGCAGTGCAGCAGAGAAGCTCTTGCTCGGCATCAGCATCGGCCTCGGCCTCATCCTCGGATGCACAGTCGCCTCCGCAACTCTCAACGCGTGCGCGATCATGCTCAGCCACTGGGTCTTCCTTTCCGACATGCAGCCCTACTCGTCCCTCAACCGGGGCGTCATCGTCTCGCTCGCATACCTCGGTGCCCTCATCCAGTGCGCGACGGCCGTCCCGATCGTCGCATTCTGCGGATACCTCATCGGCGAGAAACACGTCCGTGTCATATGGACGCTTCGCTTCGCGGTCGGCTTGCTGCTCTGTCCCTTTCCTTTCGCTGTCGGCGCCGCCGTGCTGCCTCGTGCGGTCCCCGCTGGGTTCGACATCGCGCACGCGTTCCAGCTGTGCGGCTGGGCCTTCATGCCGCTCGCCATTCTGGTGGGAGTGTTCGGTGCACTCGCCGGATTCGCGTTCGCCATGGAATCTTGTTGTCTCCAGTGGGATAGGGAGTAGTCCGGCCGTCGTCCGTGAGCTTGTCTGTAGGCATATAGGCTGGTAGACTGTTCAATCGGATTGCGCGTTTGAGACGACTGATAAACAGAGACGACGACTCCGAGCAGCACCGCTATGATGTGGTACTTCATGTTAGGCGTTGGAATCGCGATCAAGGTTCACAATCAGAGAGGGTCTTTACTTGAAGAACGTAGCGCGGAATATCTCATTTAAGGATCATACACGCATTACATGGGAAACTACAGAATGGACTTGACCAGCGCCCCAAAAGCGCGGGCCAACGCTGAGGGCGTCGTCGGCGTCGGCATTGGTGTCTCTGCGTTCGCCACAGCGGCAGTGCACGAAGGTGCAGCAAGAGGCGATGGTCTCTTCTTTGCACGTCTCACCGAAAACGCGCGAGAGGTTCCTCCAGATGATGAGCCTGGCCCGTCTTCTCCGTCGACGAGCAGCGCGGCAGACTCGTCCATGGTGCTCGCGCGCGAGGAACACGGGCTAGTATCGTTGACAGGCCCACCCAGCATGCTCTTCCCCGCGAACGAACCCTTTGTCGCTGTGAATTGCAAGTCAGGGGGTTTCAGCAAAGTGCGGTAGAGCGCACACTAACGTGTCAACAGTGGGTCGTGTTCTCCATCAACTGCCGCCGTCGAGCCCGCGCTCGAGGTCCGCGGAGTGAGCGGGATGCTTTTCCACGCATTGAATTTATCAACGTTATCCTCGGACTCGGCGGCCAGTGAGGATCCCGTGCCAGAGCGAGACGGGAAGGTGTCGATGGACCCTGTCTCGAAGAGCACCGTGCTCACAGAGCCAGTACTGTGTGGCGTTGGGCGCACATCCTTACGGTCGGCTGTATGATATAGCCTCGTAGTGGCGCTGAAGACGCGAGGATGAACTTACCCTTCGCGGGTTGAAGAGGGTCGCAGGTAGAGAGGCTATACTGGCTCATCTTCGTCAAATGTTTGTGAGTTGGGCGGGGTAGCTTCTGGGGTGGGCAGCGGGCCATCGGGTCCGGCCTCTTATATGCTGCCTAGGACGCCGGGAACATGAAGGGTGCATCTTGTACTAGTAAATGCTCGGGATTGTCGCGATGTGAGAACGACGCTGTTCCATGCCGCAGTGACAGCGTTCCCGACTCGACAAGAGATTATTTACCAGAGCCGAGAGACCTGCGCGCCCATCCGAGACGAACCATGGTAGCAATGGTGGCGTTGTGACATGACGATAAAGAGATGTCGCCGTCCCTAGTGGCATGTGGCGTAGGCGTAGGCGGGGTCAGGCATTCACTCCCGTTCGGAAAGTTGCTGGTCGGATACCAGCGCGTCAGCTAACAAAAAATCGGAGATATGCGTGGTCTGGCGATTAGGTCGAGCGCAATCCACCGACACCACCACAATAACAATAAGAGGATCCCTGACTTTCAGACGGTGCGATTGGCCCATTACAAATGCGACGTACGCGGCAGAAGCTCGACGAGCGAACAAAGCAGCGGCGCCAGTACCGCACAGGACATGTCGTCTGTTGTTCTCCGATGGGACCAGGACCAGTGCTCGCGGCATGCGTGAGAGGTACAAGGACGCTCCGTTCCCAGGGTCACGGTTGGCAGGCCAGCAACAGATGGACCCACAAAGCAGAGCGCTGGCATGCCCTGCCGCTACTCGCTCGCGCTTTCCAAGGCGCGCCACTTCCACTGCGGCTCCTCAGACAGACGATGTCAGATGTACAACGAGACCATAGGCGTTCAGATGGCGAGGCAGAACTGCCAGTACTCATACCATCGCGTTCAACAGCGCAGCCGAGTCGGAGGTCCCCGCAGTCGTTTCAGCCTTATCGTCTACTCCGCCTCGAGACGGCATATCAAAAAATCCTGGTCACGCTCGGTACACGTAGACCAACTACCAGGCGCACTGCGGGACGTACATTACGGCGGCACCAGGGACGGCGGGGAGGACGGCATGCGCCATGTCCACGGCGGAGGAACGCGCAGTCCTCAGCACCGCGGTTCCCAGCGCTGCTGCGAGCGCCGCTCCGGCCATTTCTACCAAAACCGCGAAGATGGCAGACACGATGAAGTCGACGAGTTCCTTCTTGGTGAGCCACTGAGTGTGTGATTGCTGGGGTGTGCTGGGGAAGAGGGGCGGATAGTGGAATGCGCATGGCGGCGTGGAATATGCACAACCCGAGCACGATCACTTGGATGAGCGCGCCGCCGACGGCGCCCGTGCTTGTCACACCGGACACGGAGACGTTGTATCCAGCGTCCAGTGGGAGGGCTGTGTGAAGTAAAGCCCAGCCGACAGAGATTTACGCGAACTGCACGAAGGGCCACCCAGCCCGCCTCGAGTATGGAATAGACGAAGAACAGGGGAAGGCCGAGGTGATCCAGCATGCTTTGGGGGAGGAGCAGCGATCCGAGGTGGACCGCGTTGTTGAAGCAGAGCCTGGTCCAGTACGGGTTCGCCTCGTCTACGAGCGGGTCGAGGGCGTCCAAGCAAACGATAGGATATACAGTGACGGCCAAAAGTCGTGCCCCACCCCCCTACTTTCACAGGATTGTATACAAGCCCAGGCTAGTCACACATGTGTATATGATATCTAGATTGTATACTGGGTGTTATTGATTTGCTACTGATTATTGAGGGTGTAGCTCTTAATGGAGCGCGAGAAATACGGGCGCTTATTTTAGCGCCTGCCAGCGAAGCACAGCACTCAGCCATGACCCTCAACTTAATCCACTACCATTCAGTCACTGTACATATTGCACCTCAGAATCTTCATCCTCATCCTCTATTCTTTCTGCTCTTCACACATGGTTGCTCTATCCTGCCTTAAACG
>MU277760.1:51923-70924 GCA_022385805.1 Pilatotrama ljubarskyi | reverse complement strand
CAACTCTTCGCCGCAAATGTGGTAAACACACTCGTTTCTGAATGATTTGTATCCTCCTTACAAAGTAATCACATCATTTTGGTTGAATGTGAAGTGGTCCCAGTGCATCTCACCACACATATATGCCAAAATCAGAGGATACAGAGACTCTCAAACCTTAAGAGTGGGACCATGTGATAGCTTACAGCATAGCCTACATATCTGCAAAGATGCGTGAGAAATCATGGGCAATTACTGAAATTATACGGGTGACAAGATTATGCTGGGGGGGTGGGGCGTGACTTTTGGCCGTCACTGTAGCGAATGAAGAGACCTCGAGTAAAATTGATTCAGCACGAGATCACGCAGCTAGTGGATGGCGTGCTGGATGGACAGTCGGGCAGGGCGCAGTGGTCGTCGAAGTCACGGTGGTACTCTCGCGGTAGCGATCTGAGGAAAACTTCAGCTCAATCAACTTCCTAAATCGAGAACGCGACTTCGAGCTCACCAGCAGTCAAACTTCAGAGGAACTAACACTTCGCCACAAATGTATACCTGGTCTCGACAGACCGTTTCGAGCTGTTTCCCGGCCCTTTATCAGGTTTACAGTCTGAACCACGAATGTCATGTACCAGGAGTAGTGCAGCCTGATATGGGAAGGCCGAGTGCCGAGCGTCAGTAGCAGCATGATAGCCCTGCCGACGTACCTGGTCCACAAAGAAGAGGTGCTATCGTACGAGCGGAAGGTGCCCAGACAAGAGCGTCCTAAGAGATCTTCGCCTGAGGTTACGGTCGCTGCTGGCTTCCAGCCTGGTAGCCAGATACCCCAGGTTGTGATATCTTGCCAGACAGCACCGCATGGCGAGACTGGTTCGGGCAGCTCAGTGAGTATGCTGCAAGGGCAGCTCGGCATCGCCAAGGTGAGAAGGAGGTGCCTCACCCGCCACACGCATAGGTTGGATTGCCGTAGTAGTATACGGTGCTGGTGAAACCCGACAGCGAAGAGGCATAAACGTACTCACCAGACTGAGACGTTGTCATGGACGCTCTGGAGCAACGTCGTCGTGAGTACATCGCGGCCGCTGCACTCTCGAGTCCTGGTCTCACCGGAGCGCCGGCCCGCAGGGCATGCGCTCGAGCTCCCAGCGCCTGCACGACCATCCCCGCGCGCACGCCCTCATCTTCAAAGCTTCATGGACAGACCTGACCAATTACAGCTTGCCAAGCGCAACCGGTAGTCTCTCGCGCTCCTCTTTCCAATACAAGTATCCGATTGAGAAACAAGTCATCTATGAGGAGAGTCCTCAATGCGTACATGCTCACTTGGTCGGAAGCCGTCCGTCTAACTACAACAAGGAAATACCCAGTGTGAGCCTTGTTCTCACCGTGCATCCTCTGACACCACCCTAGCGACCCATTTCCATTCTGGAAGCCTCTTCTGTAGGCGGTTTTTCTTCTTTTTCGCTGAGATGGAACCATGTCTGTGGACGGTGGATCAGCGAGGTTCGCGTTTGCTACGCCACGAAGTTTGCTCGAAGGACAGCCGTGTTGTGGTCGCCACGCGAGAGTGATATATAACAACGGCACGCGTTGTTCACGCTGCTTTGAGCGCAAGAGACTGGCCGTATGAAAAGTGCCCCACCGTCCTCATCCGCCAAATAACACACCTCTAGCTACCTCAACAAACATGAGCCAAAGCAGTCTCGCCCCCCCACAGATGGATCAAGCACACGATGGTATGCGCCCTTTCGAAACTGCATACGCTGGAATACTCATATCTACCGCCGCAGCGCACGTCGACGCCACATCGGTGGGGCCACAGCCGAGCAGCCCTAGCAGCGTCAGTACGCTGGACTTGAACGAGGACGACGTGGACACGATACCCATCTCTTGCATGACGATCAGCGGAGGGGAGACTCAGCGTGCAGAGGACGATGCATGCCCGTATCTGCCTCACTCCCAATCCATGCCGGCGCCACCGGCCAGTAGTAGGACTTGGTCCGCCTCGACATGGCTCGACGACGAAGAGCCGCTCATCATCACTCGTGAGTGCTAAGCTCAAGCTTTCTCCTTAGGTTGACCTCCTATCTCACTCTTACATCATGCCTCGCAGCGATCCGCCACCTGCTCGAACACAACACGATCCTTGGGAGCCCTCTCAGTGACAGCCCGGCGCCATCACGCCGAGGGACGATGGACTCGGAAGAAAGTGCGAGCGCACTACTGCAAGAGCTCGCCGGGCCTCCAGATAGCAGCCGTTCCTCTTCCATGGAGTCCTCTTGGACGCCTACGGCCGCTCGTACCTGCTTCGGAGCAGTAGGTGACGGGCCATGTAGCGCCGCCACGATGTTGCACGGATGTGCACATACTACAGGGTGCACGGCTCGTTAATAGTTGTACATGGCGCGGCACACAGTGTTATGTTGTCTCGCCATATGAGAATACCGATCTTCGATATGTCGCTGCACGTGAACGTGATGGTGTAGCGCAGAGAAAGCGATGGACTGCGGCTAGCCCGCCCATCTCGTCCTCTGGCAGACGTTCGGAGTCAGCAACGGCAAGTCGACGTGCTGAGGAGATCTAGAGACAGCGCTCTCTCGACGAGCGAACGCGATGTGTCACGCTCACATGACCTTAGTCACGATCACGCGTGGCTAATTGTGCCATGTCTTGTCTCGCGCCTCTCTTCATCCCATCAACGACAACGACGACAACGACAACGACGACAACGACGACGACGGCGACGAGGATGAGCCAAGTCGGAACACCCCGCCGCCGCTCCAAACGCGGCCAACCCGCCCTCGCATACGTCCCCTCTCTCCACGACGATCCTCCCGCACACGACACCGTCTTCGATCCGCTTTTCACCCGCCCAACGCGCCCGCACGACCTCTTCGAGGACGAGGGCCAGGACATCGACTCCCTCGACCGCCTGCGCACGCACTTTTACCGCTCGTACTCCAGACAGGGCCCCAATCCCGCCCTCGCACGCCCTCCCGCCAGGACGTACGGCAAGGTTTCCCGCCCGCGCAAGTCAGACCCCAGCACGACGGACCCACCCACCGTCTTCTCCGTCGGCGACACCGTCCTCGTCAAGACTGCGTCCAAGCTGCCCAGCGTGGCCGTCATCACCGCCCTATGCAAGGTCGAGGGAGAGGAGTTCCGCACCAGGGCCCCTCTGCGCGTGCGCGTACATTGGTTCGTCCGTCCCACAGAGCTGCCAGCCATCAGAGCCAGGAGGAAATTCTACGAGGTCCGCCGTCTTCGCCCTCCTTTGCACATCATAGTACTCATTGCGGGCACAGAACGAAATCCTCTACAACATCTCTGCCGCAGAGACCCTTCCCCCCTCCGCCATCCTCGCACACTCCACCGTCTCCTCTGACCCCGCCATGGCCGTCTCCACTCCCCAAGACGCCAAGCCCGACGTCCTCTTCTGTCGCCAGGCCGTCGACCCCATGCGCGGCCTCTACTACGCCTTTCACTGGGACTCCTTCCGCCTCAACGCCCTCGCCGAGCAGAACCTCGCGCAGGCACGGACCGAGGACGAGGGCGGGCTCGGCGACGAGGTGTGGAACGTCGCCGTGAAGAAGGAGAGCAAGAAGAAGGAGAGGGGTGAGCCGAGTCCGAGAAAACGAAGGCGCGTCGAGCAGGAAGAGAACGAGGAACCGGAGGAGTCGTCAGACGACGCCTCAGAGGACGAGTTCGAGGCTCCCCCCAAGGACGAGAGCGAAGAAGACGAGGAGGACGAAGACGACGACGTCGCAGAGCTCGAGCCCCGCACGCCCTCCCGCAAACGCAGACGCGCCGCCCCGTCCACCCCTCGTACCCCGCGAACCCCACGCACACCGCGACGCCGCGCCTCCGCCAAATCACTCAAAGAAGGGTCCACCATCGCTCAGCCGACGCCCCACTCCAAAGCCGCACTCCGCAAGCGCAAAAAGACCGCGCTCGCCGTCCGCCCGCCCCCAGCTGCCGAGGCGGGCATGCTCGACGACGACGCCGCCGCGCGCCGCCTCTTTGGAGAGGACGGCGAGCGCGACCCGTGGCTGCGTGCGATGCATGTCCTTCATGTCGCGGCGCGCCCCGGGGCGCTACCGTGTCGCGAGCAGGAATATGGGCGGGTGTTGCGGGCCGTGGAAGAGTTGTTGGAGGAGGGGAGCGGCGGGTGTATCTGTGAGTGTCTCGCGTACGCCGGACATGGGCGAGAGAGCTGACGTATATGCCGGTAGATATCTCGGGTGTTCCAGGGACGGGCAAGACGGCGACCGTGCACGCGGTCGTGCGCGAGCTGAAGCGCATGGCTGAGCAGAACGTACGTCCCTCTCTCGTCCTCTCATCTCGCTTTAACAAACGCGCGCGATGTAGGAAGCGAATCCCTTCGCGTACGTCGAGATCAACGGGCTCAAAATCCCCGAGCCTGCTGCTGCCTACGGGCTGCTCTGGGAGGCCGTCTCGGGGCACGACGCCGCGCGCGACGGGCACCTCAAGATCGGCGCAAAAGAGGCCCTCCGGCGGCTCTCGCAGCACTTTAGCGGCGCGGCGCGGGTCGGGCCTGCCGGCGGACATGCATGGTGCGCACGTCTCCCTCTTAAAGAGACGTAAGAGCGGAGAGAGCTGATGCAGGCGCGCTCAGCGTGGTGCTCATGGACGAGCTCGACCAGCTGATGACGACGAAGCAGGACGTGGTGTACAACTTTTTCAACTGGCCGACGTTGGCGCGCTCGAAGTTGGTCGTGCTCGCTGTGGCGAACACGATGGACTTGCCTGAGCGTGTAATGTCTGGACGCGTGCGCAGTCGACTCGGTGTGTCCTGACTCTCGCGTTCTAGCCATGGAAGAACAAACTGATATGTGTGTGTATGTATCGCAGGTATGGTCCGCATCAACTTCCAGCCGTACACGACCCCGCAGCTGGAGCAGATCGTCCGTGCGCGGCTCGCGAGCGCGCGTCTGGGCCTTCCGGAAGGGCAAGACGCGCCAGAGGTCATCGCACCGGACGCGCTCAAGTTCGCGGCGATGAAGGTGTCGAGCATCAGCGGCGACGCGCGGCGCGTGCTCGATATCTGCCGGTGCGTTCCCCCTCCCTCTCCTCGAGACGGACGCTGACTCTGAACGCCCAGGCGGACGGTCGAGCTCGTGCAGCCGCGTAAGCGGACGGCGCGCACGGAGGACGTGAAGGCGGTGATCAAGGAGATGCAGAACAGCCCGACTGCGGCGTTCCTGCGCGAGCTGTCCTTCCACGAGCGCCTCATGCTCGCCGCGCTCGTCAAGTGCGTGCGCAAAGAGGGCGTCGAGGAGATCCGGTGGGCGGATGTGAGTCTTACCTGTCGCGTTGCCAGGCCGTCGCATCGACCAAACGCTCACATGGCCTCTTGTGCGCGCGTGCAGGTCCAGCACCAGCACCTCGTCTACCACAACCTGCTCTCCGGGACGACCGGCGTCGGCGACCCCAAGCTCGAACACGACCCGTGGCCTGGACGGCGGCCCAGCCCCGGGGAGCTGACGCTGGTGCTCGACTCGCTGTTGGCGGCGCACGCGCTGATCGGCGAGGACGGCGCGGGGGTGGGGCGGAAGGGGGAGGGCGAGCGGCGGGTGGCGCTCAATGTGGAGTATGGGGAAGTGGAGAGGGTGCTGGGCGAGGTGGGCGGGGCGAGATGGAGGAACGTGCTGAACGTGTGAGGGCGAGGGCGGGCGGTCTGCAGCTGCGACGTCCTGGAATCGCGGGTGGGTTGGTCGGATGATTCGGATTCGGATTTGGATTTGGTCGGGCCTCGGGAGATACTGTACGCGGTCTAGAGTACGCGAAGTCGTATACTACCGCGTGCGTAGAGCGGGAGCGTATCAAATACGACGACGTAGGATGGCATGTACTCTCGGTGAATCTGCACTGCGACAGCGAGGCGCGGCCAAGTGGCGCTCTTGCGTTCTCCGACGGACCTGAGACCATCGAGTCTATGTACTGTAGTCTGCTTGAAAGCCGCGTCGGAGGATCAGGAATTCCGCTCACACGACCGCGAAGTGCAACGACAGCCCCGGTAGGTAGGTACGGAGGACCTGGGACGGGAGAGGAACCGACGACGAGGAGAGGGATGGAGGGAGCGTGTGATCGCCGGCAGCCTCGAGGACGTGGGTAAGGTGAATACGGAAGCCACCGAAGACAGAGTATGTACTCCCGATCGGTCGGAATGGGATGATCACGTGACCCACCTAAGTAGCAGCTACTGTCCTCGTCCTCGACTCCCTCTCCCTCTCCCTCTCCGCCTCCGCCTCCGCCTCCGCCTCCGCCTCCGCCTCCGCCTCCGCCAACATGCCCAACGTCGTCAACGCACTCGACAGCAGAGAGCCCACCCTGTCCGAGGCCTACGTCCAGGACTGCTTCCACTCCTACCTCAAGTCCTCCCTCGCCCACGCAAATGTCGAGGGCCTCCTCGACCCCGACACCCTCTCCAGCGCAGAGGCCGATCTCATGATCACCGGTCCGTCCCCTCTCTACCCCTTCCCTGCCCAATCTTACACACAAGTGCAGGCCCGGCGTTGTGCCTTTACTTTGCAGCACTCCGCTCCACCACGGACCCGCCCTCCGTCCCCCTCCCCCGCCGCGCCAAGAACGGCTCCGCCCTCCCGCCCGCCGACCTCTCCCTCGCAAACTGCCCGCCCCCCTTCCGCCCCTTCCTCCTCGTCTGGTCCCAGCTCGTCCCCCACATCCAGTCCCTCACCCCCGAGCACCAGCACGACCTCGCCCGCATCATCTGCGGCCTCCCCCCGCTCGCCTCCCCCCTCAACCCCCGCCTCAACGGCCTCGCCGCCGACATGCGCGCCGTCGCCATCGAGATCAGCATGCGCCGCACCTTCCAGGAAAAGTACGCAGACGACCTCCAGGCCGCCCTCGACACCGGCCCTTCCCCCGGTAACCGCCGCCTCAAGGCCAGCTTCATGCCCCCGCCCAGCTACGACGACGCCCCCTCCTCTCCTGCCCCCTCCGCACACTCGGCCGAACCTCCCTCCCCCGCGCCCGGGCCCTCGTCCTCGCGCTACCCCCACTCCCGCACCTCCTCCCGCACCTCCGTCTCCTCCCCGCCCATCTCGCCCTCCCCGCTCCCGCCCTCCGCACACGCCCACGCCCCGCACACGCCCACCATCCTCGCCGACGAGACCCCGGGCATCGAGTTCATCCGCGAGACCCTCTACGCCGCCCTCGCCGACGTCCTCGAGCGCAAGCCCCACCTCCGCCGCCTCCTCCACACCGACCCGCCCCGCGCCTACTTTGCCTCCGTCGCCCTCGCCATCCTCGACGTCGCCTCCTCCTCCGCCGTCCGGCCAGACCCCACCCTCAAGACCCTCGCCGACGTTCTCCCCAGCGCCCGCGCACACCCCCCGGACGAGCCGGTCATCCGCGGGGTGCTCGGCCAGACCCTCACCCTGCACGACTGCCCCCCTCCTCTGCGCCCGTTCATGCACGAGCTCTGCGCGATCGGCGCCGCCGCGCACGCCATGGAGGAGGAGGACTCGTCGGCGACGGTGCGCGCCCTCCAGCGCGGCGAGGAGCCGCCCGTGCCCCGGCTCGAGCGCGTGCGCGAGATCATCGAGGGCGGCGTCGGGCACGCGTACAACGATACCGTGCAGCGCGGGGCGGGTGACCGGGCGAGCGGCAGTCCTGGGGACCCGAGGCGGCGGAGGACGAGCACGGAGGGGAGGGCGGTCGCGTTTGCGAATCGGGTGAATGGGCTCGCGTTGGGCATGACGAACCTCAGGGCGTTCAGGGAGAGGCAGGAGATGGTGTTCAGGGTGCTCGCGGGCGTGGGCGGATAGTACCGCGCCTCGGAGAGGTTCCGGTGCTCGCTCGATGCGCTTTGCTGTTGTAGGACTATCTACGGCGTATACCTGTATACCGTATCGTACTTTTGTAATACCACGCTGTCGCAAGGCGGATCGAAGAGAAACGCATCTCCGACGTCCGTCGTTGTCCTGCCACGACGGCTTTGAGTGCTACATTCCGGCACAGCTCCGCGAACTCTGCACATACATGCTCTCTACAAGTAGTCCACGTCGCCCAATTCAGCATCTGAAGGACTGATCCATCAACTTGGACGTTCGAAGGAGAAGCCAAAGAGGTTGAAGAGGTAGCTCTACGCGAGGACGACGGAGAGTCTGAGCCAGATGAGTATCTCTGGGACTTCTCGCAGGCGCATCTTGTGCGTGCGGGACCTCCTGCTTCGGGCGACAGCGGCGGTCCGAAGGCTTCATCTACTACAGACCGAGTGCATCCTCTCTTGGAGAACGAACCGCAAATCGGCGTCGCACTCTGCGCTATGACGCGCCTCGTCTCCCTGGATCTTCGTACCATCTCAGCACCTGCGCAACGTTCCCGCTCATTTCGAACTCGAACAGGAGCATCCGGCAATTGCATCTGGCGTATCCCGGGGAGGAGGACACTCTGGGCTCGGACGACCCACGCTCGATCCCTCTCCTGCTCGCCCTGTGCTTGCACCGGTACCTGTTCAGCGGTCGCACGCGCTCCATGCAACCTGATCACTGCTTTCTGCCGGTCCATGCATTCTGCTCATACCGGCCGACGCATAATCGCGAGATAGCTTATGGCGTTGCGCGGTGCTCGAGCACTGACCCTTGAGCCTCGCATTGCATGGACCTGGACTTGCGCTACAGCGTGTCGCGCTGACCTTGCAAACTGATCGCCACGACGCATGCGGTAAGCGTACAATGCCAGGGACGGTAGGACACAAAGCTCTGGCCAAAGCTCCTGGCCGCCTATGGTATATAACGTCTGCTTACTACCCGGCACAGGTCGGTCTCATCTGCTCCGTCGTCGCTAGATCTCCTGCCCACCCCAGCTTCATCAGCCTGAGCATCCGCGCGCCATGCCCGTCACGGTCCGTCTCGGATCCCGAGCACAGCCGTCTCTTCTGTCCCTCAACTACGACACCCTAGCCGGCATCGCGCCATACCTGCACGGCCGCGACGCGCTCCACCTGGCTCTCTGCTGCAAGGAGCTTTCGGAGCTCGCTTTGCCTCGGGTTTCCGCCGTCGCGGAGTGCTCCAGTCCGGCACAGCTCCGTGACCTCTGCGCGTACATGCTGTCCGGCCCCCGTCGCCCGGTCCGATACCTGGAAGATTTGTCTATCAATTATACGACGTTCGCAGGGGAAGCGGGAGCTCGCTCAGAAGACGGCGACGAGTCCGAGTCCGAGGAGGAGCAGGACGAGTACTGGGACTTCTCGCAGGCGCATCTTGTCCGAGACCTTCTGCTCCGAGCGACAGCGCTCCGGAGGCTCAAGCTCGATCGGCTGAATCCCCTCCTCCAGGAAAGACCGGAGATCGGCGCGGCGCTCTGCGCCCTCCCGCGCCTCGTCTCCGCGGGATTCAGCACCGTCTCGGAGCACACGTTCGGCCTCGTCGCGAACCTGACCAGGGGCCTCCGGCGGCTGCGGCTCGCGTATCCGGGAGACGAGGACACGGCAATGGAGGACGACGACACGGACTCGCACACGATGGCGCCGCTCCTAGACCTGCTCGCGCCGCTGCAGCAGCTGCACACGCTCGAGATCGCGGAGTTTGACCCGTGGCCGGAGCCCATGCCAGAGCGCGCGCCGCGCTTCCCTGCGCTCCGCATCCTCAGCATGCAGGACGTCGCCTCGGCCGCCTTGCCCCTGGTCGATCTCTGCCCGAACCTCTCCAAGCTCGACTTGCTCGTGGACGAGGAAAAGGTCGAGAATGCCATACCTCCGCTGGTGGCAGGCGCCGGTCGCGCATGGGGGTCGGGCGAGTTGACCGAGCTCAAGCTGGCATCGCTCCGGGAGGCGCTCCTCGTCAGGAACCGGCTGCAGGCCGTGGACCGCGTGCAGATCACCGTGGATGCGTTCCCCATCTCGAGACGCGGCCAGGCGAGCATCAGGGCGCTCCTCGACTTGCTCGCCGCCGCGTCCCCGATTAGCCTCGCGCTCCCTGTCGAGGTCGGCGCGACGCCCATGGCGTTCTGGAGCGAGGTCCCGGCGCTCGCGCCGCGGCTGCGCATCCTGTCGCTGAAGATCGACATTGCGGCCATCGCGGAGGAGAACGTAGCGTGGCTGGTAAGACGGTTTCCTGTGCGCATGCTCGTCGAGGTCTGTGCTGATCGCCGCTTGGCCCGTGAACAGGACAACGTCCCGGACGCGCTGCGCCCGCTCCCGCTCGTCTACTTGCACCTCGACCTGCCGAAGACGCGCTTCCTCCTGTTCAGGTTCCCCTTCGCCCCCGACGCGGAGCACAACGCAAGGGAAGTCCGACGCCGCGCGGCGGCGGCGAAGCGGATTGACGAGCGTCGCGGCGCGTCCGTCGCTGCGCTGCCGCAGAGGCTCGTGGCGGCCATCCCGACGCTGCGCTTCCTCGTCATCACGGACGCGGGCCCGAATCCGGCCAATTTGACGGGACGAGGGGAGGATGACGATACGATGGCCCAGGGTCGGAGCGGGGTCCCCTGCGAGCCGGGCCCCCGCCGGCAGTGGCGGGTCGTTGGGGAGGGGGATACGCGGAGGCTGAGGGAATTGTCGTCGGTGGAGGGAGAGGCGGTGCGTGCCTTGGCGGAGGAGATGAACGTGGGCGCTCTCTCGACGATCTGATTGTGTTAGCATCCCAAAGTACGCTCTGATAGGAAACCTACATGACTGGATCCGTCGCCGGAGTCGTGTCGAGATGAGCACAGGCATCGGCCCGTCTGTGAGAACGGTGATCTCTTCTACGCTCAGTCCTGTGCCAGAAACTGTAGGGACAGGCGAGCGTACGGTCTTTGTCTTGGGCAGCTCGATGTGCAGGTAGAGGAGAGGAAGCGATCGTAAGGCATCCGGGACGTTGTCCTGCAACAGGCTACGACTATCAGACCGCACACGAGACACGTGTTTAGTCGCTCTTATATACCAGCCAGGCTCCATTCTGCTCTGACAGAGACGACATCTCGACCTTCAGCGACGAGATACACAGCCTTGGTGCGAGTGCGAGGACCTCTGGCCAAAACGTCATCGGAGTCGCGCCGCCTGCCACAGGGAGCGTTAGGCTCACGGGGATGTGATCTCAAGCAGTTCGAAGAAGGCTATGGTCAAAGAGTGTTCCCGCGGCGGAACGGGGCAATCTACCTGCTCGAGGGCCTCCGTGAGAACGAGGCGGTCGATCGTCTTGAGCCGGTTTCTGATGAGATAGACTTCCCAAGCCCAGCCCAACTCTGAGCTGGTCAGGGACTCCCAGGTGTTCCCGTCTTTGCTCGGATAGCACGAGACCTTTTCCCTGTCCAGACGCAAGTCGAGCGCACAGAGGTTTGGACAGAAGTCAACCAGCATGACGGCGGCTGTGGAGACGCTGTGCATGCGGAGGGTGCGCATGGTGGGGAACCAAGGGGGGTTCATAAAGCCCTCCATCTGTGGACTGAACTTGTCCAGTTCCAGCCTACGGAGCTGCTGGAACGGGGCGAGAAAAGTGAGGAGGCGCGGGACCGAATGCATACCGACCTCGTCCTCCAGCTCGTCTTCCTCTCCGTCATAAGCCAACCGAAGCCTCCGCGTGCCTCTTCAGCGCCGGAATGAGGTCAAGCGTCGCATCGGAGACGGTAGAGAAGTCCACGTCGAGGAGGCGTGTCATGGTGGCGAGCGCGTCGCCGATCTCTGGCTTTGCCTCGAGGAGGGGGTGCAGCCGTTCGATAGTAAGCCTCCGGACAGCCGTGGCTTGACGCAGGAGACTCAGCACGAGATGGGCTTGCGAGATGTCCCAGCAATCCGAGTCTCCGAATTCGGCCATCTCTTCCCGATCTTCGAAAGTGCCGCGAGTGATATCCAGCTCGACCAAGTGCTGGACGAGGAGGCGAGGATTGAGGATGCAATAACATGTACGCCAGAGACTGCGGAGCTCCTCCGGGCTTGAGCATGTGGCAACGGCAGAGATTCAAGGCAGGGCTAGCTCGTATAGCTCCTTGCAACATGATAGCGCGAGGTCGAGCGCGCTCCGGCCGAGCAGATACAAGACGATATCGACCAGCACGTCGTAGTCGAGGGACACGAGAGACGACATCGTGTTGCTGCCACGCGTTCGTGATGCAACATCTGTGGGCATGAGACACTATGGACAAGTGAGCTGGTGATGGAAGAATGGTCGGGCGACCCCATGTGTCCCTGGGGAACCCGCGTCAGCTAAGCAATAGTCGTTCGGAGGATGTGGCAAGAGATCTTACAGGCTCTGACATGACCGCCGCCGCGATGGCAGGGGCAAGGCAACGTAGGCGGGAAAACACAGACTCCGAACATAATGCGCAAGCCCTCGTTGAAAACATCGCCTCGTAGCTTGCATGGCAACACTTAGTTCGTTACAACGGTGAGAGAAGTCTATCTATGAGCCCCACTAGTGCGTCGCCTCTGCCGACGGCTACGGCGAGTGCGCGCATACGCTCCGCCTCTTCAGATATAGCCGACACTTCCTTCACATACCGCTGTTGTCCATCGACGACGATACGCCAGTATCTCACATCCATTGTGTCGTCCCCGAAACGGCTCTCAGATCTTCTGAACCTTCGATGTAGTTCGTCGTCGGGCCGCGCAGGCCCCTCCAGAATATCGCGATAATGTAGTGCAGAAGTCATAGAGAGGAGACGCAGTGTGGGAATGGCAGCCGCGAGGCCCGCCGGCAAGGCCGCAATAGTCTCAGCGAGCTGCCATTCGACTTCGCTAGTATCGGCATCAAGTCGTCCATCCGCCGCAGGCGAATCCGACACCTCGCTTTCTCCGAGGGGCGGTGGTTTCGATACGTCATATGCCCTCGGTATACCCAAGGACAGATGCATCAAGGGCAGGGGACGCAATGCATCGGGAAGGGCGTCCTGCAATCACGTCTCTTCAGCCCATCTATACGCCTGGCCTATGTGCAATCACTGACCAGCCAGTATTTGTTCGCTAGCGACAAGCCCACCAGCAATACCGTCAACTGCATGGATCGTAAGCGAGGAGCGAGCGCCGCCACTCTGCTCCAGAACATCGTCGGTGCAGATTCGCTCGCCACGGAGAGAGACATTCCGATGGGAGACGTTCGCTCGATGAGCTTCAGAAGTTCGGTGACGTTGTCCTCCTCGTCTTCCTCATTTTCCGCGTTTTCCTCGCCCATCTCCAGCGTGTCCGTGATTTGTAGCTGATCCACCGTTTGGAGGCGGTTCAGGAGTGAGGGAATCACCCGGAATGTGGAGAGCGTCAGCCGTCGTAGATGGGGCCATTGCGGACCGTCAGGGAGATTGGCAACTGGTTCGTCTTGAGCGAGAGCGAAGTCGACGCTCAGTAGGTTCGGGCAGAACTCGACCAGCTCCAACGCGCCCACAGACACCATGTGAAACTTGAGATTCCGGATAGAAGAGAGGCTGGGCATAGTGTCCGCCGAGAAGTACTGGCGGACACCGTCGGCCGGGGGGTCTAAGTTCCACAGTTCCAGCGTATGGAGATGCCGGTAACGTCCCAGAGTCGTTAAGAGAGGGGGCAATGTCTTTGTCTCGCCCGGGAGGTGGTCATCTTCATCCCAGAAGTACCACAACCTGAGGCGGCGCAGGTTCTCGTTCATAGGCGGCATGAGCGCGAAGGTCGAGTCCGCTACGGTGGAGAAGTCGGCGGCGACGAGTCGATCCATGGACGCGAGGGCTTGGCCGATGCGGGGGTCGACGCGCAGGCACGGATGTAGCCTCTCCAGCGTCACCCGACGCATCCTCGGAGCCTGCAGGAGAAGGTCGCCTATCAGACTGACGTCCGAGAAATGCCAGTAGTCAGAGAACAGCTGTTGAGCGGCTTCGGCGTCCTGAGCGGGGTAGTCGAACGTGAAGTATGAGATGTACAGTTCCTCCAGGTACTGCACACGGGGAGGGGTACCGGAGAGCATGTATTTCCAGGTTTCGCGGAGGTCTCTGGGACTTTCGCATATAGCGATCGCCGCGACGCGAGGAAGCGCGAGGTCAGACATATGCTTCGAGCACAATGCGACTTGGAGGGCATCGCGGCCGTGGAGAAACGAGACGACATGCCGGAGAACGTCGTCGTTGAGAGCAACAGGTGGCATCTTTTACACGGGCCGGTGTAGATGTAGCAGCCGAGGGCGTTGCAGATAAAGGGTGCGCCTCCCGCTCAGGAGAAGCTGCATGTGCTGACAGCGGGAAAGAAAGGAGAAGAAAGCCAGCCAAAGCCCGGTCAGCCTCCTTTATCCACTATACAGTCGAGCTAGACTCACTATGGACTTCATCCTGCGATCGAGGCAAGAATGTAATCACCGTCGTCGGCCATGTGTCTTGGCTCGAACGAACCCGTACGCGTCTGAAGAGAGTGAACCCCTACCGACTAAGCGCCCGGACGAGAGGCTGAAGGAAGCTCAAGCAGGAAATATGAGACCATGGAGACGTCATAGATCGGCGATCTAAGGATACGAATACAGTAGGATATCACATGGACAATGATTAGTGAAGGACAGCAGCAAGACAGAGAGGTGCGGGTGCAGGCAGAGCGACCAATACCGAGGACAGATACATCGAGGCTGAGCAGGGGAGGGAGTGGAGGAGGAATACGACCGAGCCAGTGGAACGATCACGAAGCGTCCCTGTGTCCAGGCGGGTATCTCACGCTACATAGAACAAGTCGAGGCAGGGCCAACGTACAGAACACGGTGGACAATGATGGTCTAGGAAAGTTGGGGCGATTCAAAGCGGCCTGCTGCAATGTTTGATCTATGTTCCCGGCGGAGGTTGCGTCTGCCCACTCGGCTGGTTCATTCCGCTCACGTTGTTGATATACGTGCCCCAATCGGCCCACCTAAGCGTTCACGAAATGCAGTCAGCCCATATCGCATCGCAACGGAGGCCTTCCACAACAGCTACTCACTCAAATCCGGTCGGCGCAGAGGACCACATATCAAGCGCGTTATCCGCAAACGCCAATTCCTGAGGCGTCAACGTAGGGATCCCCGCGTTCCCCAAGTCTGCACCTGAACCCGCAGCCGGCATCGTTTGCAACTCGTGCGAGAACGTGGCGGAGTAGGCCGACGCTTCTGGAGCAGCCGCCGCCGCCGCCGGAGCTGTGAACATCTCGTTGTACGACGTCCCACTGGGCATGTTGAACATGGACAGTACCCGTGGGTCGAACTGGTTCCCACCGGGGCCTGGGGTCCGTCCAGGGTCGGACGACGAGGGCGTTCGGGAAGAGGAACCTATGGAAGGAACGTGTTGCTGATGCTGCTGCGCCATTCCCAACGGCCACTCCTGCGGGTAGTTCGTGCTGAACCCTGGATGGAGAGGGATCCGGCCCAGCTCTTCCGTATGTACGGGGAGAGCAAAGAATGCGCTGCCGTTGCCGCTGCCGTTGGACGCCCCAGAAGACGACGGCTTCTCCGAGTCGGACGCAGCAGCGGGTGTAGACGCTGATGATTGCGCGTGCGACTGCGCGCGCAGCGGCTGTGCGAACGTCGTGGAGGCGAGCGAGGGACCACCGTCCTTCGAGACACGTCTGTGGCCGGCAAAGGCCCGCCCGCAGTCCACAGGCACCGGTCGCGGGGAGTTGTTCGCCGTGGACGGTCTCGAGGCAGACATCGGGCTGTCCGAGTCACGATCGCGTTTCTGGCTAGGAGCCGGGGATGCCTGCGGGAGAGGAAGGTCTCCGACCGACGCAAGTTCATACAGTATGTCCCTACGATGTGTTAGATAGCGCGCATTGTGAACGTACAAAGCGGGCTCACCAGAGTCGACCAGCAACATGCCAACTTCAGAGCCAACCAGTTCAGCAATTCATCACAAGCAGCAGGCGACGTAGCACGTACTGGGCTTCCAGCTCCTTGAGCATCTTCATGCACTTGTGCACGTCCGCCATCTCCTTCGCAGGATCCGTCGATAGCCCAGAGCGCTTCCCGCCCCATATGTTCAGCAAGAGCACGATCCCCGCTGTGAAGAGAGCCATCTGATTGAAGTACGTCGGGGCTCCGGCACGTTTGTACTGCACGTCCAGGACATGGATGCACGAGCGTGCCGCGTTCGTACAGATCGCCAGGGAGGGGAACAACAGCGGCGAAGGCTTGCGAGGAGACGAGATGAACGGGCGGTGCACGGCGATTTGGAGCTGGTAGTAGTGGGCGTAGAGATTCGCAGACTGGTTCAGGAATAGCAGGTTTTCGCGGCTGGGATCCCAGCGCACTATGGGGGGGCATGAGCAAGGGCACGGAAGAAAGAAGTAACGGCGGACTGACAGTGGTCAGGAACCGAGTCGATCCACTTGTTGAGGGCAGAGTCGAGCTCAGCGACGATGTGCTGCTCCCACTGCTGCCCCACGAAACCGAGCAGCGCTTTCGACTTGTTGATCGAATACTGCAGGCAAAGGGACCCAATAGCGACTCGTGAGCCGGAGAAGGTGGCGAGTGAAGACTTGACCTACGATGGTGCGCAGCGCGAAAGCGAGGATCTGGTGCAGGCGGATGTAGCAATTGAAGAATGTGATCGTCGACGGCTTTCCCGGAGGCTGCTTGAAGGCTTGCTCTGGGTCGGGGTGCGCCCAGTACTCGTCATCGCATTCTGTCGGAAGGTCGAGGTCGAAACTGCGTAAACCGAGTGAATGAGAACCGCTCTTCCTGGGCCCCCATGGTCGATACTCACTCTTCGTCCTGGATAGCGCACGGTCGTCCGAGAGCGAAACTCGCGTGCCTGTCCATCGCGACCAAAGCCCTACAGCGCCAGCCATGTTAGTCCAGATTCCGACCAATCAAACGTGACGAGAGATGTACCAGAACGCCCGCCTCCACAGCTCCTCCTCTATCGTCGGCTTCGTGCTGTACACCTTCTTGCGATGTGCGCCGACGTCCTGCGCCATCCGGATGCCGATACCGATGATAGTCCAGCACGCCTGCGGCGCGGACGTCCCTTGGAGGAAGCTTGCCGTAAGCTAGATTCGCGCGCCATTTGCATTCATCCAGCGAGCCGTACGATCGGAGGAAAAGCGGAACAGAAGAACAGCATGAACGTCACGTCGCGTACGGGGACCGGAGACCGGCGGGTAGAACACGTCACGTACCGCGTAGATTTGTAGGTCGTACAGCCGAGGAGGTGCCAGGAGGGACTTGCGCACCATCTGCACCTGCTGGAACCATTTCCAGCCGGATGATTGGGCCGTGTCGTAGCCTCCGAGGAGCACGCGCGGGTCGTCGGTAAACCGCGCGCCGTTGGCACATACGAGAAGGACCGTCGAGCCGAAGCCCTCGTCGACCAGGTGCACGCCCTCCTTGATGCCCTGCTCGAACGTTGG
This sequence comes from Pilatotrama ljubarskyi, assembly GCA_022385805.1. Classification (NCBI taxonomy): domain Eukaryota; kingdom Fungi; phylum Basidiomycota; class Agaricomycetes; order Polyporales; family Polyporaceae; genus Pilatotrama; species Pilatotrama ljubarskyi. The sequence goes on along the minus strand of MU277760.1, from coordinate 53,664 downwards.
TCGGTGGAGCAGCGGCACGTACGCGTTCATGTGCACAAAATACAAGTCGACGAGCGTGTCCATGAGGTCCGGAGGTGGGAAGTCCTTGTGCGGCGGGAGCTCATCGTGCACAGTCGAAGTCACCCACTGCGTGATTTATCATCAATTGACCGTACCGTTGGTATGAATACCTCGACCCACGGGATGAAGACTCCAATGTTGCTGATGCCGCCGCAGCAGGACGTTATGCGCGTCAGGGTCGATCGTCGACGGTAGATGGACGCCGGCGTACTCGTGCTTCAGGTCCATCGCGGTCTGTATGAAGAGCAGGCTGCTCGACTTGCCGTGATAGCGCATCTGGCTCGGGTTGACAGACATCTTGGACAGCTTCTGCACAATATTCCGCTGGGCGATGATCTCGTCATCGCTAGGGTCAAGGTCGTCTTCGACCTGCGATGATGACTGCGGAAGTGTGGGCGGCGAGGTGATAACGGAGGGGGACGGCTGAGAGGTGATGCCGTACGCTGACTTGCCTGCGCCTGACGATTCGCCGTTTCGCTCCGTGAGCCACGCGTCCCTGTCGAAGCTTCCACCGAGCTCTTTCGTAAAGTCGGCATTTGGGCATAGCTGCAAATGAATGGTACGATAATTGGTAAATGCATGGTGTGCCGCCACTCAGAGCGCTGCTCGCGGGATCGCGCGGAAGAGAGGCGGGGAGGCGTACCTTGTTCAGGAGTTTCTCCATCTTCTCGAGGCGGGTCTCCAGGCTCTCCACGTAACTGAATGGGAGGTGTATGACTCATCTGGGTCCGTCAGCGTGCAAAACGGGGGTCAACTCACCCTTTGGGGGGCCCGCGCTTCTAGGGGGAGCTCAGGAATGCCCGAACGCTCGGGATATGCACCGGAGACGCACCTTGGCCGCCTCGACGTACGTGCACTCGAGGCGATAGGAAACGCAGTTGGAACAGCGGTTGTTTGGCATCTGTGCGCCGTCACCTGCGGGTGGGAAGGTCATGACCTCGTACCGGGCCAGCAATGGCGCAACGAACGGTACACACATCGGACTGCACGGAATAGGGACCGATCAATACCCTTGGACGTATGAAAGTGCTGCAAAGAGGACGCACTCTTCTTGCGCCTGCACATATCGCAAGCCCGCTGGATCCTCCGTTTCTTCGCGTTCTGGACGGAGTCCCCGTCGTTGTAGTCTTCCTCGGGCGACGACATGAATGTTGGGTGAAGTCGTGTATGGGGTCGTCGAAATCTGTGTCCAGCAGCCGAAAGCAGCAAGGAAGTGGAGGATAGGGAGAGAGGAGTGAGAAGGAAGGCTCGGTCGAGGTCCCAGGAAAGGGATCCCAGGACAGACGCGTTTCTCCGGCACTCCGGGCGTCTCTCCCCGATCACTTTCTGAATGTTCAGATATCCTACAAATGCTCTCTCCGAAACGGCCAAGCTCGAGCAATCGCGTCGAGTCACCGACTGCGCGACCGAACGTCCTGCCGACTGACTCCTTTGAATATGCGCAGCCCACGCGCTAGACCATGAAGTGCAGACGCGTTCGCCGCGTGCACAGTCGCTGTCGAAGGAAAACAGCATCCGCCGACAGCTAGATTGTATGACGCCCAGCGAAGGGACTTGGGGACCTCCGGCCTCCGGTGTCAATCCAACTCGGTAGTGGGTGACTATCCGTAGGCCATTTGGATACAGTTTTGGAACGTCCAGATGCCAAACCCGAGTGTCTCGAATTTTCAGCGTGACATTT
>MU277760.1:0-50748 GCA_022385805.1 Pilatotrama ljubarskyi | reverse complement strand
AGCGCCCGTCGGAGTTTATGGTCGGACTGTGAATCTCTTCCCCGGATCTCGGTACGCCTGCTTTCTTTGGTAGCCCAACGCGGTTTTCAGAAGAGCGCCCGAGTTTTCAGACAAGCGCCCATCTGAAAAGCCTTACGGGAAGTCATCCAGTGTACACGAGATGGCTGTACAAGCAACTCGTTGGATGCGCGGTGTTATCTCAGTCTTGAAAGTAAAATAGAGCGGTCGTTGCACAGCACCCGCTTCAGCATGACGAGTCTTAGGACGTGCGAACCAACCGCAATCACCTGTCTCCGGTCGGCGAACAATCGCACATCCGTGCCATGCCACGGATACCCGGGCAGGACATGTACGTACCGCCGAGGCCCTTCATATTGTGCCGCAACGCCACCATGCCTTATTCCCACAATATCTACAGTACCGCGCAGCAGGTGAACGACTGGAGGCGCAACACAGTGATATATCATTAGGCAGGACGACTATACGTACTACGGACGCAGACACTACCAGTACAGAATATATACACACTATGTAATGCGACGACGGTTCACGGTACGTGAGCATGCGGCCGAGAGGGAGCAGGAGCGACGATCCGAGCACATACGATGCATGCATGTATGAAATCTCTTGCTTCGGACGATGTGGGAGGCGAGCCGGCGAGGACATGGGGGCGAGGCGAGGCAGCGGTGGAGAGGCCGACGCGATGTGATGCGGGCAGGTCGCGACCAGAGCGCCGACGCCGGGCTCGACGGTCGAGAGAGGAAGTCGGGACGGGACGGGAGGAGCGCGAGTGCACAGTCGGCGGCGTAACGTATGGGCGTGGCGAATAGGATAGGTAGAGTACAAGTCTGCAGCAGCGACCCCAGACAGCATGCGGCGACGACGGACGGACGGAGGACCAGGATGATCGGACCGGAGAGATGCAACGGATTGCTGTGATGACGATTGGAGTCGGACGACGATGTGGGCCGATGTTTGAATGAGGCAAAGAGATGACTAGATGCTTGAATGGATGGCTGGAGTGATGATGCTTGAGGCCAGGGACCGATGGATCATGGGAGAAAGGAGACCGCCGAGCGCCTGCAGGGGGAGTCTGGCGAGCAGGATGGGAGAGAAAGAGACAGCGAGCAAGCGAGCGAGCGAGCAGAGCAGATTAATGCTGATAAAGGGATGTGGTCGATGTCGATGAGGATAAAAGAGAAGATGGATGATGGTGGTAGTACACGATGAAGCGACGAGACCCGGAAGACACCAAGATTATATACCGAACGGAAACTGTGACGAGGAGTGCCGTATGGCCGCCCCATAGACATATGCTCCTTGACGGGAATGCACCGTCGCTCCCGCTCGAGAGCATTGGAGCACGCACATTGAGACGAGCAGACCGACGAATCGATCACCATCCTGAGTAGTGGTAATCGTCCGCCCAGCTGCGATTCCGCGCCATTGCTCGCCGACGCCGCTCTTCCCTATCGTCCGCATTCTGCCCCTGCCCCTGCTGCTGCTGCTGACCCTGACCCTGACTAGCGTTCTGGCTTGGCTGCTGCTGAACCGCCGCGGGACCATCGCCGTTCATCGTCGTCAGCGGCCGTAGCCCGCTGCCAAGCACACCGCCCCGTCGGCCCGTCATATTCACCCTGCTCACCTGCCGTTCCCAGAGCAGGTTTCGCCGCAGACTCTCCGACAGCTCCGTCTGCAGCATCTGCCGGCGGGTCGTACGCGGGGTCATGGGAGGTGCGGGCGCGGGGAGGTTGTACGGGTGGTTGAGGGGGATCGGGGCGGTCGCGACCGTGGTGAGGCCCGGGCGCACGCCAGCCTCCTGCATCTGTTGCATCTGCTGTTGGTGCTCTTGATGCTGCTTCTGCTGCTCAGTGAGCAGGCCCCGATCCGAGTGGCGTCTCCGATTCGGGTCCGCGAGCGCCGCGAGCTTCTGTTGCGCCAGACTCCGCGACAGCTGGATCGTGTCATCCGGATTATCGTCGTCGCTCTCTGTGTCCAGCTCCTCCTCCTGCGGTCGACCCTTGGGCCGGTAACCGCTAGGACGGGAGTTATCCACCGTGGTGATGGGCGCTTCAGCGGTCACTTGTGCGGCAAGCGGCACGGCAGCCGAGCTCTTGCTCATCTGCAGCATGGGCGCGGGACCTTGTCGCGCGAGCTGAGTCATGTCCTGCGTGGACCGCGTCGTCCGGTACGGGTGATTCGGTGGGAAGATGTTCGGATCGGGGTTGAGCAGCTGCGATAGGAGCCCGGATCGCGTGCGGTTGAGGTTCGAGTACGACCGCCGCGGCACCTTGGCGAACATGTCGCGCTCGCGCTGCGCCTCCTCCGCCGCCTTGCGCAGCAGCGCGTCCTCTGACTTCACCTTTGACTTCTTCACCTTCTCCCGCTCCTCCGCGCTGTCGACCTCCGACGCCCAGTCTGACTCGTCCTCCGTGTCCGTCGTCGTCTCGTACTCGGACGAGGTGCTTATCACGATCCCACGCCGCTGCTGCGAAGGCCCAGCCTTACTCGCGCTAGCCTGTGGCGGCGGCTGCTTCGCGGGAGCGGTTGGGCTCGCCGGGCGCGTGCGATGGGCCGGCGCGTCCCCGTTCTGGCTAGGGGCCTTCGTGGACGGGCCCGCGCGCGAGCCATTGGACGACACCGAACCGATGTTGAACGCCGCCTTCTTCGGCTCAGCGACGACGACCTTCTTCTGCGACACCTGCCGGACGCCGTGCGAATGCAGCCGCTGGAGCGCCGGCCTGACCGGGACATGCCGCTCCTTGCTCTTGCGCGCCTGCACACGCGCGCGTTTCGGCGCAGCAGAGGGCCCTGTTACCTCCGACTTCATGTGACTGGACGTGCCGCTGCTCGGGCTCTGCGCCTTGACCTCCGAAGTGTTCGACGGCGGGCGCTCGGGTGAGTCCACTTCAGGGGAGCCAGAGTCCTGAAGGAAGAATCGGCGGTCGGACGCCTTGAGCGTCTCGTCGTTGTACGTCTTCGACTTGGAAGTGGCCTGTCCTGCGGAATATGCGTCATGCGAAGGTCGCTTCGACGTTGGCGAGCAAGACGTCGCCTGCTGCGGCTGAGATGCGGCGGTAGGCGGAACGGAAGACTCCGTCGAAGCCGGAGGGGGAGGGATAGTCGCTGACACTAGGGATCGTGCCGGCTGTGGCGGCAACAGGTGGGTGGATGTTTGGGCGGCAGCTGTCAGGGTCTGGGGGTGGGAAAGGCCAGGGGTAGCGGGCGGTGTTGGATGCGGGGTCGGATTGACGACCACAACGCGGGGGAACGAGGGTCCGCCCGGCGGCGGCGGGGTCGCAGGGAGCTGCATGGATGGGAGGGCCGCGACGACAGGCCGCGGCTGGACGATGTTGGGCATGGCCGGCGGACGTGCGAGTTTCTGGCCGTCGACGTCGACCTTGCCGGGAAGGATGTCGAGTATCATTTTGCCAACTCCTACGGAGCTATGAGACTTGCGGCGTTCCATCGGGGCGCTCACGGTGCTGATGGTGCTGAGGCGGCGCGCCCCTGGCATGGCATTGAGCGCGGGCTGGTGGCCGTGCCATGAATGTGCCTGCGAAATGTCGGTCGACGGTGTAAGAGGCGGATGGCATAGGCGAACTAGCGGAAAAGGTACGTGAGCAAATTGACCGCTATTTCCGGAAGAACAGGGGGCGATAAGTACAGACCTTGGTGAGGCACCAAGCCGTCCTCTGAGATGGGAGTTATGGGAGACGGACTCCTGCGCTCGGAGATGGATGGGGATAGGGTACCTGGAGAGGAAGCGGGAGAGGATTGGGCAGAAGCCATCTCCCTGTACCAAAGACGCCAAGAGATGTTCTCGAGGCGGCGACCGTCCTTGAGGGACTCTTTACACTTTGTGAATACTTTGTGTAGATGATTGAGCTGTAGGAAACAGGAGCGGGCATAGGCAAGATACGCACGAGCCCATAGCCCGCAGAGGGCGTCCTCTCCCTCGAGGTCCTTGACTACGTCCGCCGCGACGGATAAGATCGGGGACGGGAAAGCGGAGATCATTGTGTCGAAGAGCTCCAGGATGAGAAAGCGAGGTAGTAGTACAGCGAGTAAAGGAGAGCGCGATGTGATGAAAGAGCCGGGCGAAAGAGATGATGTACAGCAGGAAGGGCGATAACCAGAGGGGCCTGAGGGATTGTCGCCTCGAAGGGATGGAGCCGGCAAGGGCAGGCCGGGGGTCGGCCGCGAGAGGGATGTTTCGAGCTACAGAGCGACGAAATGCGCGGTGGCGACGGTGGCGAGAAGAACAGCGGCCGCGAGGGCGGGCTTAGTGGAGGGGAGAGAGAGGGAGAGGGAGAGGGAGAGGGAGGAGAGAGAGATGTGGATGGGACTGAGATTCACCCCGCCCGCGCTCGCCTCGGCAGGCGCCCGTCCCTGGGCCCAACCAACGGCCCGGGCTCCGTCGCTTGCCTCTTTGGGCCATCGTCACCCAACGCCATTTTTCCGAAAACTGCACCCGGCTATCCCCGAGTCTCCCCGAGTGTCACATGTCGCCTCGCTCTCGCCGCTGCCTGAGCTCGCCTCTCCCATGACCTCCACGCGTTCGCAACCAAAACATACCGTGGCTCTATTCAAGCCACGCCTCACAACTAGGCCCGTATGTCGCGGACACTTCAATAGCCCCAACCACCTCGAACAGACGCTGTGTGATGCGATGGAATGGCCATCCTCGCCTGAGCGTGCCCACCTCGTCACCAGAGGCATCTTTGTATATTCCCTCCTTGTCTGCTAAACCAGGCGAGCATCCGAGTCGCGATCCGAGCGATCCTGCTGCAAATTGACATCTTCTGCGCGCGCGCGTAGTGTGCATCAATGCATCAACACTCGTTCCAGCCGCCCGACATTGTCTTTCCAATACAGACACACGCTTGCGCTCGCAGCCTCCTGCGCCGACATCAGCTCCGAGCTCTGTCAGCCAATCGCTGCGCCCATCCAGCACATGAGCTGCGGTCTAACAGCGTTGCTCTCACCATCTCCTGCAGCCCTGACGAGTGCGAGGTGGCCGCGGAGGTACCTAGCACGCTCAGCCCGCTCCAGCCAGGGACCAGCGTCCGTCAGCCGCCTCTCTTCGAGCTTGTTCTGTACTCCCGCCGCGCACTCCCACCCTAGTGGCCATCTGCGCCCTGTCCGTTGCCCAGCACGCCTCGCCTCGCCTCGCGACACGCCCACGGTCTGGACACTTCCATCGCGCGACCCGGCCTCCAACTAACGTGCGTGATCTGCCCCCATTTGGCAGCCCCGCCCCCGCGCCGTGTCTCACTTTGTCTCCCTCCGCGCCCCGCGCCCTCAGTTCCGTCTCCCCTGTCTTTTCAGCTCCATCCTCCACTTGGTTAGTTCGCATCGATCTGTCCGTATTGACAGATGTGTCCACCCGCCGTCATTCTCGCAAGCCCTTGCCATCGCATCCGTAAGCTTTCCCAACGCGCACATCGATAGCTGCTATCTATCGACATCCTTTCCTTCTTATTGCGACTGTGCACGCCTCTGAGAGCCCCTTCCCCCCAAGCCGACCGGCGAGAGCAAGCATGTGAGCCCGGCGACGTCGCGTACACAAAGCCCCGAGTCCAACCACGCCCTCTTCGCGCCAATCCGTGTGATCCGATCGCCCACTGCCAGCAGCGACCATCGACCACGATGGGGGCACCGAACCCCCATTCCCGGCTCCTGCTTCCCGACAACGAAGAAGTTTAAATTTAATCACCTCGCGAGTCGCGAGCCCCCGCCCGCCAATCCTCGCACACCGCTTCGAGGCCCACGTTCCGTCAATGTCCAGAATTCGAATCACACCACATACTTAAGTCGCACAGAATCACGGACCTGGTTGTCATCTCGCAAGTCCCCGATCACTGCGAAGGTCTCCGTCGATGGACGATAACGCCTTGTGAGCCGACGCACAGAGGTGTTCCCCGTATCGCGCAAATCGGCTTTGGCATTCGAAGGTCGGTGCGCCGCTCAGGATACGCGTACGTGACAGAAGAAGCCTTCCCCGAGCCCAGGCGGCGCGGGCGCTGCCGCACGCGACAGCCGACGCGATGGTCTCAACCGAGCAGAGCACGCGCACGCGCTCGGCTAGCTCAGCGCGACAACCGAGGATTTGTGGGTCCACGGTACATTCACCCCCGGCCAAGCTGTGAAGAGCAGCAGAGATCGGGCTAACCACGCCCTTGCAGGCCCTGGCGAGGTCGTCACGATGTTCTGGACCGCCGCGCCCGCTGTCGTGGTGACGGTTGGCGCTGCGGATCGGGTGCCTGCCCTGCGCCCAAGCGAGATGTTTGACCCTGGAGGCGGCCTGCGGGCGACGCGCGTGATTCATGTGCATGAGCCCTCAGGCCTCAGGTTCTGGAGGGCCCGGCGGCGCGGGAGCTTTTTTGCGCGTGCGGCCTGCAGGGCTTAGGTATCCGGGGTTTGAATATCGCTCGGAAGCTGCTCGGACTCCCCTTTGCTCTGTCATGGACGGCAGACTGACACCGTCTATAGCATGAGCTGGTCAACTCGGGCGTGTGCTGACCGAGGGTGCCTCAATCGCATGCGTTGACGGACGTTCCTGAACGTCCGACGACACGTCTCGTTGTCTCCCAACGGAGACTAGGAACGTTCGACAGCGGCGATATGCTGTCCCGGAGAGTGCAAGACTCGCGAGTCGCGGCTTGGTGAGTAAACTAGCTCTGCTCCCGCTGCAGGAAACCGCTCATTTGAGTACCCTGCTCTGCACCTCAATGTCAAAGATTGTCCCTGTCGCAAAGCCATCAAAGCTTGGAAGTGGCATTACAGACGACACGGAATCGCAACAAACTAGAACCTCTATCGTCAGCGTTTCGAAAGCATTTGCTCGCGGGTGCAATCCGTCATGCGGAGTCATTGCCACGCTGAGTGACTCGCATATCTGTCGTAGGAAAATCAAAGCAGGAAGTCGGAGGCTCGCCTGTCGTACTGCCCTGCAGGTCTTGTTGCAAGTCGAAGAGCAGGCCATCTTCTGAATACAAAATAAACCTCCTCAAACCTCACACTTACGCGGCTATGCTCAGCTGTGTACGTAGTCTTGCGCGCTGTCGTATGCTAAAGCTTAGCCTACCTCCCCAGTGTCCTTTCAACTTCGAGCTTCCGAGGCCGGGTGTTCCGCTGGAATGATACAACCTTGACTCCCCCATCCGCGTCCACATCACTCTGTCCAGCCCACTCAATGGCGAGCGGCGGTCAAACTATGAATGAACGTATCTCTCCTCTCTCTAGACCATCGCCACGACAAACAGTGCACGCGCACCGGTGAAACCAGAGATCCTGCCGTTCATGAAGCCCGTCCCAGCCCTCCCCAAAGCCGTCCCGAGGTGGGTCAGTACCACAGCAGTAACACCACCACTCCGCACGCTACTTCGAGCCCGGCGGGCCCCACCAGGCTGCGCACGGCCGATGGGCGTCCTCCTGCTATACACGATGCCGATCGTGCATGATCGAATCCCAGGTCTAGCTGGACGTATGTTCGACGGCAGGTCGCCGTCCGTCCGCCAGATCTCCCCGCCGTGGCTTCTCTCTCATGGAGCCTTTAGCCTTTCTCGATGCACGGCCTCGCCGGGCAGGCATGCGTGACCACGGGCTCAGATCGTCGCTGCGGGTCCCTTGAGATCATTGCCGACCGCATTACATATACATTGCCCCGAGGCGGCAGTACGCAAGTCACCTCAAGTTCGCCCTCCGTGTGTACATGACGCGCAAGACCGCGGTTGCAGGTCGCTGAACGGGCCCTCGCGGACCCGTAGGTATGCGTTTGGTATACCAGCCACCGCAGCCAGACCGGCAAATATGTCGCGTCTCGGATGCTCCCCCGGAAAGTCTACCTGACGGCTGCCAGCATGACACTGATCCCACCACCGCAGCGCAGGCGCGGGCCCGAGACGCTCGGATCCCAAGACGATGGAACTCAGGCTGAACGCACTGATGTACCTCCTCAGGCCTGGCGCGAGCAGGAACGAGCCTGGACATCGACGTACCTACTAGTACTCGTTCTATCTATCTAGCCAACAGGGTAACGTTGATTGCTGACCGGAGGGGGTTCCTGTGTCCCTGCTTGGTACGTCAACGCGTCAACGTCCCACATCTCTCGACCTCTCCGGGACTCGTCCTGAACGTATCCGTGCAGAACGCTACCATTCCTGCGCTGACGCTCCTCACAGACATGGACGTGCGCTACAACACCCGCTTCACCTCGTCGTACGGCATGCTCCTCGTTCCCTTGTCCTCGCGGAGCGTGGTTCATCCTTCAGCCGGGACTCTCGTAACACCCATCCTCGCAAAACGCTCCCGGCCTAGACGAGAAACCGCACAGGCCCCTCGACTACTTCTCACGCGTCACCCGTTCGCACGTCCCCACCTCCAGAAGCGTCTCCAGGTTCGACGTTCGGAGAAGACAAAGGCGTACCTTGCCGGCGTCCAAACTAGGACACCGGCATCCACCGTGGTACAGCGAACCGTCCCGGCCTGTCATGACAGAGATGAGCAGCACCATCGAGCTGGATGCTTGGAACGTTGCGCAGTCGTTTTGCACGAGGCCGAGGAGGCCGACGAACACGATATGTACCCTCCGGTGAGCAGCGGATCCTCTGAGGCAAGCGCTTCGTCGGACCCAGCTCACCTTAGACAGTGAGTCTGAAGCTTGTAGCTTGCGGACCCATCCGATTGTCGACTACGTACGGTCTGTGTCGAATGCGGGATAAACGGCACATGCACCGCATGTGCACACACTTAATCTGACTGCCCGAGTGCGTATTGCAAGAATTAACGCTATCCACTCCGCAGCCACCCTAACGATACATCTATGTACAACAAACCCATCTATGATACACGCATAGTAAAACTACATATCGAACCCCGCCCCGCGAGACCGCCAACCGAGCGCACCGTGGCGTGGCCCGCGTGGACCCGCCGACGTCAGTATGACACGGCGACTCCAGTCGCCACTGCAGACTGCATCCAGTCCGCTTCGCTTCGCTGCTGCTCGCATCTCGGAACGTCGGGATGGAGTGGAATGGAGCGGCCGGTCAGATGAGCCCAGCAAGTAGTCGCGCGGGCGCACGGGGTACGTACGGCTGGGGTGAGGCGGCGGAGGGGCCCAACATGGGATGCCGCGAGGGTCACAGCCGAGCGGCGCACGAGAGCAAACTCTACCCTCGCATTTCCTTTCACATTCGAGCTAGCTGTCACGAGGCGACTTTCCTCGAGCAGCCAGTCTGGTCCGCACGTAGAGCATGAGGCGCGGACTGAGGGCCAGCCCGCGCGCAGGCGTTCAACTCCGGTCGTCTCCCGCGTCCGACTCAGTCTCTGATACGACAGAAGAGGCGGGAGGCTCTGGGAGAGCCGAGACGGACGTGGGCGCGAGCGCGGCAGCAGCAGCGCCCGCCGGGAGAGGCCCGCGAGCACGGGCCTCGGGGTCGGTGCACGTCCCTTTTTCGAGATGATACTTCAGTCCGTTTGGATTAAGGTACGACTGCGAGCACGAGGATGTTAGCATTCGATGTGATGTGTCAAAGCCGGTTTGATGCACGAACCTTTGTGCATCCCGGATACTATAGAGCACGAGTGACGGACGCGAAACGCGTGGACAAGGTTCGCGGGGTGATTGAGTTGCGGGGATGGAGACGGAGATCGATGCGGGGAAGCGCAATAAGGGCCGCCCAGCGATCCGAGACGGAGCGTAATGCAGGCACCAGCGCACGCATGAGCGTTTGAAGTACAAAGGGACCGACATGCACCAGGACGGATATGAATTGAACAAGAGCCATACGTCAGCGCAAGTTCGGCCTAGGCGCGGAGATGCCTCGTAGACCCCGCGCGCTCGCCCCGTGGGGCTGAGTTAGTATCGCACTGTATGCACGCGCCCGAAGGTTGCTGTTATACAGGGCTACAAACGCGCGCCCACAGCCCTTCGGACAGATGCGCAGGACGGAACATGGAGCGAGCGCGCGGCCATCCACAAGCATGATGCATGTACAGAAGAATTGCCGTACTCACCGGACACTTGTACATCTTCTCGCGCCCATCACGTCTCCGCGAGCCAGGCTGCGGGGCAGCGCGCTCGGGTGTTTGCGCGAGTGGGCGACTGCGCGCGAGAGGGTCTGAGCGCGCGTGTTGTTTCGTGGTCCGCTGAGGACCTACGCCTGAGCGCGCAATGCTGGGGGTGAGATCTGATTCGAGATCGTTTTCTTCGAGGGCATCCCCGACGACGCGCGAATGCTGAGGTGCGGCAGGGGGAGGAGTCTGGGCGCGCGGAGGCTGGAAGGTAAAAAGCGCGGGCGGGAGACAGAGAGGTTCGCCCAGACTTGGGGAGGAATAGCATGAGGAGGAAACGGAAGAGGGGCCTGCGGAGGCAGGCGAGTGGATGAGATCGGGGATATGGTTGAGATCAGGGACGGCGCGGAGGGGTCCATGTGCGGAGGATATGGGAAGGGGGGCGGGGTGGAGAGGGGGATCTGGTTGCGGGTAGCTGAGGATATAGCTCGCGTGAGGACCAGCGGGGCGGGCATAGATGGGGCTGGAGTAGAGAGGGCGGTTGTCGGGAGGAAGGGGCAGGACATGCTCCTCTTCGAAGTGGTCAAGGAGATGATGGAGGTCAGGGAGATTCTGGCCACAACAAGAGAAGTTGGAGCACTGGGGATATGGTCAGCTGCAAGCCGAAGGACAGAGCGGTTCGCGACTCACAAAGGACTGGTCGAGGTACGCGTTCGAGTCTATGTAAGAGTCGAAGAGAGCGTCGTTCTCTGTAGCGAGCGGGGTTTGCATGGACGACACGAAGCTGTGGGGGAGAAGGATGAGCGGAGGAAGAAGAGAGGATGGAGAGAGGGACGCACTCGAGGGAGTCGTATGAAGCCATGATGAGCAAGAGCGGGGGAAAGAGAGGGCGGCTTAGTGAAGGAGGGTCGGCGGAGATATAGGACCGAGGGCGAGAAGAGACAGTGGCGGCAGCAAGCAAGAAGCAGTCAGAGCGAGGTCTATGGGATCGTCGGAAGGCTATCTGGAGCGGGAGATATGTATACCGCCAGCAGCGGTGGCTACGCGGAGCGATTCGCCCTGCAAAATGACACGCAGACGTGGAGACCAGTCCTGCAGAATCTTCTTTTCCCCCAACACCCACTCCCCTCCCCAATCACACCCTTATACGGCAACTCACCTGCCATATATGTCAGCGTTCTCGCGCACTCGCTCGATCGCCCGATCGCGTTGGCGCAGCCTCCGCCCACCGTCGCTTTTCCGGCGGCGCCTCCCCAGCCGCGGTGGGGACGTGTGGCTGCCGGCGAACCGACGCGACTTCGCTTTCGGATCGACTTCAAGAACGAGAACGTAAGTACATCAGGCTCGCTTCTCACGTCCCGCCGTAGAGCGGATGCCTGTCGTAGAACAGATGCCTGTCGCAGAACAGATGCCCGTCATCACACGGATGCCCCTGCGAGGGATGATTGCACCGTCAGCCATAGACGTCTCAAAGGGCCCTACAGCTGTCCAGCGTCGCTTTATCCCGTTCAGCACTCTTTAGTACATCCGGGCGTAGCTCCCATGCAGCCCTGTACGTTTTGGCTGCCATTGAGGGAGTGCAAGGGGCTGGATGGCTCCTTGCCGCTGCGGATGACAGCGACGATACGGGCGCCTCTCCAGGTCGCCTGCATTTCGGCTGTGATCAGCGCTGCAGCAGCCTTGGCACTCGAATCTGTATAGAATGACAGCCAATGCTGCGTCCCCACTATTGTAGTCGGCCACGTCGTCCACAGATTCTACCAAGCAGGTGTTATTCATACGCTATACTCCAATGAACTGGACTCGCCTGCTCGCGAGTACTGTATGATTATCAGGAGTGCATCCTCGTCCTTGCTACCCTTGCTCTCCATCCTGCGCTTTGTCTCCCTGTGTGCATCCAGAGGAACATCATCGGTCCTCCACTGAAATCACTATGCGAGTGGAGGCTGGCTGGCTCGGAGCTCAAAACGGGAGCAGTGTCCTTGCTCGGCACTCAGATTATTGCCCAGCAATACGTTGTCCAAGCTGCACCACCGGCTGTCATCCGTTGCCTTCCTCGATGTCCTGCTCGGCACACCGGACTCCGTGCTGACGCTCTTCGCGGACTACGTCGCCGAAGTCTTTGCACTCTGTGCAGAAACCCCGCTTCTCCTCCTCCACAGCCAAGCGGAACTGGATAGTCTCCGCGACCGCCGATACTTAGTAGGCGGTCTGGCGAGTACCTGCAGGATGGCCCTGTGTGCCGCCTACACTGCTTGTAGGTATGTGTCTGTGCGTTGCACCCCGTTGGGTGTTTACCATCGCCACTGCCAGACAAGCCTGCCCTCCTCCCGCGCCACCACGCATTCACATGCTCATGCCCATCTCCTGCAGTTCACCCTAGGCCTATGCTCCCTGCCCTCGTCCACCGCGGAAGGTGCCCGAGCGCGGCCTCAGGATCGGATGTGCACTAGATTACCATGCATGCTGCTGTACTGGGACCTCATAAACCTACCTGACAATGTGTGAATTGCTCTGGTTCTTCCTAGATGCGTGTGCCGCAGGCGCCCCTGGGCGAAGTGTACGCTGTACATGGGGTCCTCTATGTAGGACTCGCGGTTGATCCGATGTTGACGAGCGGCGCTCTCCGGGGTAGCGCCCGCCCCAACTCCGATGGCCGAAACTGTTTTTCTCTCTCTCTCTCTCTCTCTCTCGGGCAAGGTCCCGAGGGCGCGACATGCGTGAGAACACATCGCGCAACGACCGAACATACTGTACCGCCGCCTCATAGACACCGTCGCTTTCCAAGCGACTTCTGCAATCACGCGTCCATGTAACATCGTCATGGGAGGCCATCGTCGCCCACCCGGGATCAGAGTCTTGGAGCCTTGCGATCCGACGCCCTCCACTGCCATATGCATCTCCTTCCAGACTTGGGGCTTGGCCACTGCAGCAAGTACAGTAGAACGAACATGTCCCACGCACGTCCGAGGATTACTGGCCGAGTGTCCTGAACCGACTTGGAGAGCATGGAACATGAGCTAAAGCTGCACGTCGGTAGCACACCGGGAAGCCGTGACCCAGACGGGGCCGCGGATGCTCTTCTCGTCCTTCGCTGCGTCGTGCCGGCTCATCGTTCTCCCGTCGTCCTTCCAGCCGCGCTTCCTCCCAACGGCACCGGGCTCCAAGAGGATCAGGGTCTCACGCGCGGAGGTTTGGTCGCAATCACACTGTTAATGCCTGTACACGCTCTGCGATGGAAGCAGGTTAGCGTCGCAAGTAATCGCTGCAGCGTTAGAAAGACAGAGATGAATGCGTACCGGCAAGCTCTTCCTTAGTATCACGCTGGGGGCTCTCAATGAGCTCTTCTTGCGCCCGCTCCCCCTCTTCGACGGAGATCGCCTCCAGCGACTTCCCGCTCGCATCATCGACGACGCGCCACCAACGATTGCTCTTGATGTAGTCCGTCCGTCTCAGCTCGTCCCACTCGTACACCACACGACCTTCCCCTCCGTCTGAATCTCCATCCCTGTCGTCCTCGCCGTCCTCTACGCCCTTGTCATCATCCCCGCTCAAGTTATCCGTGTTCGGGCCTTCGTCCAACATCGCGAGGTAGCGCAACGAAGGCAACGCGCCCGCCAGGCGCTGCGGAAGCGTGCGCACCGACTTGGCGCGGCGCAGCTCCATCTCGCGTGCCGCTGCCCGTCGAGCGCTGTCCTCCGCCGGGTTGTGCAGCGCGCCGAACTGGAAGAGTATCGAGGGCGGATAGCCCAGCCGGGGCAGGTATATGCGCAAGCACTCGATCGACAGCGGACGCAGTGCGTCGGGAAGATCGTCCTGCGAACCCAAAGGTAAGAAGCAGCATGGTGCGATTACGACGCTGGTGCACTCACCAGCCAGCCATCGTACTGCAGCGATGGCGACGGTATACTGATCTTCAGCTCCAGCACTCGAAGCCTCGGTGTCGCCTGCACGATCTGTTCCCAGCACGTCATCGGCGTGGATCGGACGAGTACAGAGAGGTACAGCTCGACCGGCGACGCAACGCGCAGCAACTCCAGGAAGCGCGCCAATTCCTCGCCGTCGTGCGTTGGGAGGCGCAGCTCGCCGCTAATGTGCAGCCGCTCCACCCGGGCCAGCCTACCAAGCACATCCGCGGCGTCTTCGTGCTCCCCAAGCATGAGCCGTTTGAGAGGCGGCCATGGAGGCCCAGGGCGGGGTGCGGATGCGCCTGGAACGTCCTGTATGTCCCTCGAATATATGAGAGTGGAGACGTTCGGACAAAGGCCGACCATGTCCAGCGCAGGTGGCGAGGACTCTGAGAGGCGGAGGTACGTGATAGAGGGGAACTGTGGCGGCGCGAAGTCGTCGCTGTATGAAATCAGCGGAGTGAAGTTCCATAACTTGAGGACGCGCAGGTTGCGGAAGGGTGCAAGGGCATCGAGGAGGGCGGGGACGGTCTTGATTTCGTCCGGAAGCGGGTAGTCGTCCTCCAAATAGTAGGACAGCGTGAGCCGCCTGATATCGGACGGACACGCCCGCAGAACATGGAGTGCCCCATCGCCGAGCGTCGACAGCCTGAGATTCGTCAAACGGGACATGGTCCCCAGCGCCTCACCAATGCGCGGGTCTTTCCGCAGACACGGCTGGAACCGCTCGAGCGAGAGCTCCTGCAAGTTCTGCGCATGCACGAGCAAGTCGCCCACGAGGCACGCCTGCGAGAAGTCCGCCGCGTAGTACTGGTCGTCCGCGTCCGTGTGCTCCGAGGTCTCGGACGACTCCGAGTCGTACTCGCTGAACGTGTGCACCTCGATCGTCAGCTTATGGAGGTAGGCCGCGCGCAGAGGTGTGTCCGAACTTGCGCTTGCGCGTGAGAGCATGTATGCGTGCAGTCGACGCAGCATGGATGGCTTCCAGCATTCGACGACGGCGGCGACGCGGGGGAGGGCGAGGTCGGCGAGGCGTTTTGAGGTGAGCGCGACATTGAGCGCGTCTTTGCCGTGCAGGTGGGAGAGAACGAGGAGGAGGACGTCGTCGGGCAAGTCGAGGAGCTCCATGTTGTCCAGAAAACCGGTACTGGTGGGCACCCCGTCCGAGTCTTGCTCGGAGAAGAGAGTGGCAGCCGGAAGAATAGGAAGCGCTCACGTCGATCAGGAGCGCGATCGAGCGCCCACATTCGCGAACCACGTGCGCCACATCTTTACCCAGTCTTCAATGCACAGGCTGAAGTTTATAGGGTGTACCGCTGAGTGGTCGGGTTCAACATTGGTATCCAAGCACGAGTTTTCTCTGCGGACGTGCTCAGTAGCTATAAGCTGACTTCGCTCGGTCAACCTTGATTGCGTTCACCTCCGACAGTCTATACATGTTTGAGCTCACACACAAGTCTTGTATCAGCGCCAAGCATCTTCGATGAAACCGTATGGGCTGTGAAAGGTCAAATGGTCGGCCACCGTCGAGCAAGACCTTCGTGCATGAGAGGCGCAAGAAGAAGATTTGCTAGAGCTATGGTCACATGAGCTATAGGCAGACAGTATGGTAGGCGATGGAGCTTGACAAGAGCGCGAGCATGAAGCACACATGCGAGGCCCACACACGAGTGCATGGGGGATCTGTATCGACACGAGGAGATTTTTGGTATCGCACATGGCCAACATATAACTACGGGCTGCCTTTGCAAGAACCGATGTCTTCAATCACAGGGATAGCAATGGTAAACGCTCTACAGTGTGAAGGTATCAGCCTCCGTACGCGTCCATGTGAGACGTGATCACATACCGGTCAGGTCGTTCTTTGCGTCGCGCTCCGAGCCCTCGACGAGCTCCTCCTGCGCCCGTTCCCCCTCCTTCACTGAAATCGGCTCCAGTATTCTCCCACTCGCACCGTCCATCACGCGCCACCACATACTGCTCTTCAGATTATACTCTCTCCTCAGCTCGTCCCATGTATCGCTGTCCATCCCATCTTCATCCTCGTCATCCTCATCGCTCTCCTCATTGTCGACATTCAGATTGTCTTTGTTCACGCCTCCGTCCAAGAGAGCGAGGTAGCGCAGCGACGGCAACGCGTCAGCGAGCCGCTGTGGGAGCGTTCGCATAGACTCGGCGCGGCGCAGCTCCATCTCGCGCGCGCCCTCCCATCGGGCACGCACCTGCTCTGGGGTGGTAGGTGGGTCCCAAATCGTCAAGGGGAGTCGCGGCACGAATATGCGCAAGCACGGGATCGAAAGCGAACGTAGTGCTTCCGGGAGATCATCCTTAATCCGAGCATCATGTGTGAGAATGAGAATCATCGACCGCAAAACGCAGCCAAACTCACCAACCAGCCATCATGTTCAAGCCAAGGGTGCGGTATCTCGATTTTCACCTCCAGAACTCGAAGCCTGGGCGCATTCCGCGCGATTTGACTCCAGCATGTCACCGGGGTGGATTGGACAAGCACAGAGACATAGAGATCCACCGGCGAAGCAATATGCAGCAGCTCTAGGAAGTGCACCAGGTCCTGGTCGTCGTCTCTCAGTACGCGTAATTGGCCGGTGATGTGCAGCCGCTCTACGCGCGACAGCCTTCCCAGC
This sequence comes from Pilatotrama ljubarskyi, assembly GCA_022385805.1. Taxonomy (NCBI): domain Eukaryota; kingdom Fungi; phylum Basidiomycota; class Agaricomycetes; order Polyporales; family Polyporaceae; genus Pilatotrama; species Pilatotrama ljubarskyi. The sequence goes on along the minus strand of MU277760.1, from coordinate 34,178 downwards.
ACGTCGGCAGCATCTCCGTGCTCCCCAAGCAGGAGTCGCTTGAGAGGCGGCCACCGGGGGCCCGCACGGGGCACGAGACTTCCAAACGGGTCCCCAGGCCGGTCCCTGTCCCTCCTGTATACGAGAGTGGAGATGTTCGGGCAGAGACCGACGATATCAAGAGCAGGCGGGGAGGAATCTGACAGGCGGAGATGGGTGACGGACGGGAACTGTGGGGGTGCAAAGTCATAGGAGGGGTACGACATCAGCGGGGTAAACGTCCATAACTCGAGGTCGCCCAGGTTGCGAAAGCGTGCCAGGGCGGTGAGGAGCGCAGGGAGGGTCTTGGTCTCATTCGGCAGCGGGTAGTCTCCGTCAGAGAAGTAATCCAGACTGAGCTGTCTGATATCGGATGGACACTTGCGCAGAAAATCCATTGTGCCATCTCCGACCGTGAAGAGGACGAGTCATGGAGGCCAGCGCAGAGCCGATTCGCGGGTCCGTCCTCATACACGGCTGGAACCGCTCGAGATCGAGCTCCTGGAGGTTTGGCGCATTGAGGAGCAAGTCTCCGATGAGGTGTGCTTGCGAGAAGTCCGAGCCGTAATGCAGGCTACCCGCGTCAGCGTTTGTGACGTCCTCTTCGGTATCAGACAAATCTGATTCCTCGCTTGAGAAGGTGTGCACCTCAATCTTCAGCTTTCGTAAGTAGATCGCACGCAAGGGCGCGTCGGGAGTGGTATTTGCACGTGAGAGCATGTATGCGTGCAGCCTGCGGAGCATGGAGGGCTTCCAGCATTCGATCACGGCGGCGACGCGGGGGAGGGCGAGGCAGGCGAGGCGTTTTGAAGTGAGCACGACATTGAGCGCATCCTCTCCGTGAATGTTGGAAAACACGACAATGAGGATGTCGTCGGGCAAGTCAAGGAGCTCCATATCGTCCACAGCAGTGTGCTAGCATTCGTCCGAGGGGATACTGGAGAAGTCTGACAGAGTGGATGACTTCCCGTAAGGATTTAGAGACGTCTCCAAATCTCTAAACCTCTCTAAGCGCCGGGGAGCTCACCGAAATGGCAGGTCTGCCGAGATACCGAACGAGATTTAAAGTCCGCAGGTGGGGCCGGCGAGCTGCAGACTAGAGAAGCGCCCAACATCTGGAAGGGGGGGTCGACCACCCCTTCTCACGACGGGAAAACCCGTTACTCCAGTGCTCAGTAACCCGTGGGAATTGCGCATGGATCTTATGAATCCGCGCCTCTGCGACCTCGGTTCCCGGGAGACGGAATGTTAAACACCCATGCGAATTCCCCACCATGGGGGGCAGGCACAAGGTACTGTAACAATACCAAGGTCTGCGATTCAGAGAAGAAAGAGTGTTTTATGTAGATAGTTCGATGTTTTACCACCTGAATGACCATGTTTGGAACTCTTTAACATCTCTACGCATTCCCCATGGTGTTCCCTGTAAGTTCCTTGAGAAGTGGAATCAGTTGGCGAGGTAAAATACTTACGCAAAGGACCGCAAAATCATCCCCATGCTGAGTAATACAAAGGGATGGTAAGCTGCCAAAAGGCTGTCTGTTCAGGGAGAGCCTGAGGCATGGTTTGTTCCACAAGACAGCCTTTTGGCAGCTTACCATCCCTTTGTATTACTCAGCATGGGGATGATTTTGCGGTCCTTTGCGTAAGTATTTTACCTCGCCAACTGATTCCACTTCTCAAGGAACTTACAGGGAACACCATGGGGAATGCGTAGAGATGTTAAAGAGTTCCAAACATGGTCATTCAGGTGGTAAAACATCGAACTATTTACATAAAACACTCTTTCTTCTCTGAATCGCAGACCTTGGTATTGTTACAGTACCTTGTGCCTGCCCCCCATGGTGGGGAATTCGCATGGGTGTTTAACATTCCGTCTCCCGGGAACCGAGGTCGCAGAGGCGCGGATTCATAAGATCCATGCGCAATTCCCACGGGTTACTGAGCACTGGAGTAACGGGTTCTCCCGTCGTGGCAGCAGGTGGGGCCAATTTGAAGCTCCGCTTATATCTCGCAAGGATCTAAAGTTTAGAGATTTGGAGACGTCTCTAAATCCTTACGGGAAGTCATCCAGTAACAAGCGCACATGGGCGGCTGCCACGTGCGACACCGTGCGCGCTTCTCCGGATCCCGCGTCCTTTGATCAAGCTTGAAGCTCTCACTGACTCGGTCTCCTCGTCATACACAGCAAAAAGGCCTTTTTGGTCATTCCTGGTAGTGAGGCGCCTAGGAGTATCCTGGGCAATCAGCCTCGGTACTTTCCTGAGAATTCACCCAGGAGATTCTCGAGAGCAATGAGACACGAGAAAATCCTCAGCATGATCGTGCTGCGGTTGGCGGAAACAATGAGAATGCTGACATCATATGCCATAAAAGGGAGGGATTCGGACAATCCAAACTCAAAGTCCCACGGGGTCTCGTGCATGCTCGCGCATGACGTGACAGCAGGCGTCCGGTGATGCAAACATCACACTTTTGGGGAGCTTTGCGGCGCCCCAACGTGGCAAATGTGGCAGGCGTGACGAGAGCGTGACAAGACGACGCGCAAGCCTTTTCAACCTGAACTTCGCCCTTTGCGTCGATCCTGTCTCTTCGTCTCTCCTCGTTTCTTGCCGCCTTGTCTCCTCGTTGGCTTTGGGCTGTCGCTACCTCCCCCGCTGGTCCTGGCAGTCCATTGCCCTTGCTTCTGCGTGCGACCTCACAGGCTCAAAGGTAGGTCTGAGGAGGGGGAATGAAGACATCTTCACTCTGCAGGATCAGAAGTCGGTACGTGTTCACATTGTTTGAATTTCACTGCTACTGACCATTGGTCTTGTACACAATGCAGGGCTGGGCATAAGAATCCCGGTGCTGAGCTCGACATCGCCCACCATCGGTGAGTGCAACGTGCGACATCTGCTCCGTCTTTACATTGCTGACGTCGTCCCCCTTGTAGCCATAAGTTGTGATGTGGGGGAGTTGAACCTGGATTGCCTTGAGCATGTGTGTTCTGTATACAATTGTAGTTACAATAGAGTAGAAAATTTGGCAATACATCGTCCATTGACCATATTGTATGTGCGGGCAGACGGGATTGTGCAATCGGAAAGGACCGGAATGAGAGGGAACGGGTCGGATTTTGTGCGGCATGAGAATCCATATCTTCGGAATTTCTGGGGGTTACTCCTGGAAATTTCTGCAGAATGGCCGGTCTTGGGAGTTTTCCGGTGGTCCCCACTTTGAAGTCTCCCAAGAGCGTCCACAAGAAATTCTGGTCACGGCATTTCCCCAGAAAATCCCGGGAGGGCGCGTCGGCCGTGTACAGTATCACAAGTAGTCACTTGCACTGGGGGCTCTGAACTCCACTCCTCCCTTTTGGAAGGTGCCTCCCGGATCATCCACAGGTCAACAAGCTGCTGGCGCGGTATAACAACGACGTATTTAGACGATCAGCCGCCGCGCAGTGCCTGTATAGGCACATGGAAAATCCCACAGACGCCTTTACAGCGAATTGAGCGGCTTGAGCTGTCTCAGATACATATACATAAGCTGTGCGGGGACAGTGAGTTGAGAATATATACAGTAAGTCTCCACGTTTTGGCTCGCAATACACAGGCTGTTGCCAGCCATCCTCCGGTCAGGCTCGCATCTAACCTCCTAGACTACGAGGTACTCAATCCGTTCATCTCCTCTACAGTGGCTTCATCGCGTCTCTCCTTTTTGTAGATGGACCTAATCTCGTTGAATGAGGATGTCTTGCATGGCATTGTCTCCATGCTGTCTGGAGAGGACGCTCTGAGCCTCTCGCTCACGTCTAGGCGCATGCATGACCTAGCGATCCACCGAGTCGCCGCAGTCATCGTCTGCAAAGACGGCCGAGAACTTCGTCTCCTGCATCGCTACTTGTTCTTCGGCTCCAGGCCCCGGGGTCAAGATCTGGAACGATTCTCTCTTTACAAAGACGATGGCCTCCGTCTCGACAGCGAGGCATGGTTTGCTCGGCCGGAGGCACCTCTAGAGACGCTGGACGAGGAGTCGTTTTACGACTGGTCTCGTCTTAATATCATCCTAGATATCCTCGTGAATGCTCCCAATCTCCGCCATGTCAAGCTCCCGCTCCTACACCCTGCCTTGGAGCACGATCCGCGTCTCCGTGATGCGCTCCGTGCCTTGTCGCGGCTCGTGTCTCTCAACTTTGACACGGTGGGCGACACCACACTGATGTTCATACAATCGCTCCATTGCCTGGGCTTGCGACAAATGGTGCTGGAATTCCACTGCGGAGACATCGCCGGACGATACCGTATACGGGGTGAACCCGTCACCTTCACTATCCTTGTGGAGACATTGGCTCGATTCCCCTCCCTCCAAACTTTGCGACTAGAGCTATTCCGCCCCAGGACATCCTTCTTTGACGAACACGGCTATACACCTCATCTGTTTCCTACCCTGCGCTCTTTGGACCTCTGGGGGGTATCCCCACAAGCTTTGGACCTTGTGCAACTTTGCCCTGGCGTGTCATCTATCGATTTCAGGCTCCATGAGGTGACTTTACCCAATGACTCGACACTATCCAGCACAGAGCATAGAGCCGGCGCTCGCTGGCCAACCCTTCGTTCCCTCACCTTCGCGTCCTTGGTGGAAGCCGTCTGCGCGCAGAACCTTGTCAACGAAGTGCATCGCTTGCACATACGACGAGAAGAGCTCGACGTGGCCGGCCCAGGTGGGCGATCGCTCCCTGTGCTTCTAGAGATCCTCCGGGGGACATCTCCCGTCGGCCTGTACCTCTCCTTGGCAGTGCGACCGGAGCCAATGGCATTCTGGGATGAAGTAGCCGCAGTGGCGCCCAGGTTGCGCTTCCTGGAGCTTAAGATGACGGTCATGAGTCTGTCATTAGACCACCTCGGCTGGCTGGTGTGTCACCTATCTATACCGCTGTTCCCTGAGCGAGTATATGCTAATCGCCTCCATACAGGATCGTCTCCCCGGAGCCCTGCGCCCCTTGCCACTTGTCTCGCTCCGCATATTCCTTCCACGCCTGTCAGATGGAAATCGGCCGTATGCCAGCGGCCAGAAGGTCATTGTGAAGCGACTCGAGAGGGATCGTGACGAAAGCGCAGAAACGCTCCCACAGCGCCTCGCCTCTGCCATCCCGACCCTCCGCTTTGTCGCAATCTCCGCTGAAGGGCCCAGCACGACTTTCTGCGACACTTTCGAGCTTGACGACGAAGAGGGACCCGATGGCGTAAGTGAGAGCGTTCAGGAGGTGCAGGAGGAAGAGCCTGAGCGTCGGCTCAATGCGCTCTCGCTTTACGACAAATGGGGCATCCGCGAAGGGGATACTCTCCCTTTCGACAGGAAGCTCGCGTACTTGCGGTGGTGGCGAGTGCGCCCCAATGGTAATGACCGGCGCCTCGAGGAGATGTCGCAGCTAGAAGGCGAGCGTGTACAGTCATTCCTCAATGGAAGTGACTTTGCAGCTGTGTCGCGCATAGGAGGTCAGTCATCTCTTGGACGTCGCCGACACCCGAGACTTGCTTATGTTGTCCTATAGAATCCTTGTCTTGAAGGATCATAGTCCCGCCTTCGGAAGGTTAAGTCACGGCACAACTTTCCCTGGAGGGTCGTGAGGTCGACATGCAAGTGTAGCGGTGCGAGCGGGGCGAAAACCGCCCTCGGTAGCGAACACGAGCAGAGTCAGACCACCACCACCGTAATCGAGAACACCACTGGCGGCTTCCCTTGCATGGCTCTGGAAGGGCAGAGGGCTTGTGTCCGTGTTTGAAGGTGCTACCCTATACCCTGACGGCCAAGGTTACACTGAGAGGCCTCGCCATCGACCCTATACCCTGGGCAAGAGACGTTACGATAGGCGAGTGGCGTGAGTGAATCAACGCGGTGGGTTCTCCTGGGAACTGGGTAGCTGACTTTGATAAACCTCCTCAAATGTAAGATATATCGTGGATCTGCCGACGAGTCGACTGGCTATGGATATGGAACACGGCGAGTGATCCATCAAAATGCGCGACGAGATGCCTGCATACGGCAAAACTCAAGCTTATAGTATCGCTCCGTGGACACCACTTAGAAATACTCGGCTGTCGAGGTGTGCTGGTGCAAGAAGTCATTAGTGAACACAGCGGTCCCGACGCGCTCGGGATGAAGGCACGGCACAGGCGCCAACCAAAGTTCCGAAGCTCGCAGTGAACTTACGATCAGACGCCGTCGGAGGGACCGAGGTTCGAGAGTGGCAATGTCTTCGGCGGCTACGGATATCATGACTCGCAATAGCTCGCGTTCGGAGGCGGTGGTTCGCATGACTGTGCTTCGGCCGCAGCCATTGGTTGCGCGTTATTTCGAGGCAAAGAAATGTGTTCCCTGGTGATGAACTGTCGAGTCAGCGATGATAGGACAGAACGGCGAGGTGCTCTCATGCTGTGCCGCCGATAGTGCCAGCCTCGACCGCACATACACACCGCTCATATAAAACCCAGAGCAGTTATGCAAGAGCATCATCCGAACCCGCATTCCAGCTATCACCCTTAACAGAGCCGCCTAACGCGACACACCACGCTTCACCACCTAGCTCCCACATACACACCATGTCGAGCGGCGCATCATCCTTGTCATCACCGTCTCTGGTCTCAGTGACCACGACATCGAGCGCGAGTTCTTCCACGCCGCTCAAAGCATCATCGTCCTCGGCACCAAAGGACTACTCTGCTGCGTTGGGCCAACTGCAGTCGCAGTACGGGTGGGGAGGATCAGGGGTGCAGCAGCCGATCCATGCTGTGCCGCGGCCTAAGGAGGAGACGAAGAAAGAGAGGGGAACGAAGAACCAGAGGCGGCAGCAGGTGAAGGGCCCGGGATCGAATGTCACGAAGGACTTCGAGGGAGCGTTAGGGTCGTTATCTTCGAGGTTTGGCTTTGGCGGGAGTTGGCCGGCGATGAAGAAGTAGCGGACGTGACGGGCCGGGGGAGGGAGCAGAGGAGATGAGCTTTAGGAAGGGGGAGAGCGGCACGGCTCGGACAGGTATTCAGTATCCATCTTGTATAATTCCCCGACATAATCATCGCATCGCCATATTTGTCTCCCATGTCTTGAGTATGTGCATCGTGGTGAAGCCTCCGTTCGAAATGTTCTCAGGCGACAGTGTGAGCACGACCGACGAATGATGCTGGCAGACCGGTGGAGATATACGGCCCATGCCACATGCCACCATGGCAGGATAAGACGTGGGCTGATCAATGGGGCTTGAGCTCCTCAAGGGTTGGAAAACGCTACATGACCCAGCCGAGCGCAAGGGTACCTGGCGATGGTGATCAATAGTGATCCACAGTATCATGAGACAACCTCGCACCTTTGCAAAGCGAGGAACTCTTCGCAGCGCCAGGATTTGACATCACGCCAGAGGCTGTATACATATTATCCCGTCTCATTAAGAGGTACACCTCCCGCGGCACCACCCGAATCAATCGTGGCGCACCACGGGTATATAGTACAAACAAATCACAGAACTGGGATAGAAGAGGCCCGGTGCATCATAAATATGCGAGGATCAAGGACAGCAAGAAGTCACTTCGAACAGCAGGTCCGGCGTACCCTCAACGACGCCAGAATAGCCACACGCTCAGAATGTCCTGCAAGGATTACGCGTCAGCTTTCAATTGATGAAGGGTGGTGAGAAGAGTCAACTTACTCGCTGGGTGCCAAACACAAGGAAGGCAATCACAGGCACTATGGTGGGGGTAAGGGAGAGCGACCAACATATGAAGATATAGACGCACTCAGGGCAATGATTGTATTCCCAGCAAAGAACGAGACGTTCGATAGGAACACGAATGCGCACCTGTGGAATGCGAAGATCGTGAACTGAGTTATGTCCTGAAGTAGCTTTGCAAGCAGACGCACCCGATACCGACGACACAAACGAGGCTGAATATGGCGACACGCACAATCAGCGAGAAGGGGATCTTCCCGGGACGATCTGATCCTCGAAGAGCACGCCAGTTCTTGTACAACACCGTGCCGATGTACACTGTAGGAACGGCGCATAAGGGAAGCCCTACACAGTTCATGAGATGAGGGGCGTACCATCGAGCCCGACCATCACGACCAGGATGACCGCCACGAAGACCGCGGTGACATTGCCGCTGTACGCAGTATTTCAGAGCGGAGTGATAAGCGGCGCGTGGGATAAACGTACGGCGTTCCGGTCTTGATCGTGCAGTACACCAGCCCGCCCGCACGCTCGACCTTGTCCGGATGCTGTGTTCCAATCTGAGGCGGCTTCATCAGACCTCGTATCATCTCGAAGAGCCGTTCTACTCACCACAAGAATCGCGACGATGAACCCCAGCCACATGATATAGGGCGCAAGGAGCAGCTGACGCCAGATACTCAGCATCGCTGATTTTCCTAAGGAAGCAGACCTGGCAGACTCACGAAGCCATTGCGCATATAGTCTCGCCGCGTACCCTTGGGCGGAGGCTGCAATGCGCTGGACAGGGTGAACCACAGTTGCAGTACGAGGGAGAACGTCGACATTGCCACCCTGGTAGAGCGTCGTTACCGCACGTGCTGGATCGGACGGCATGAGTTCTACTTACAGCACAGGCGCGGCATATATCAAGCTCGCCTGCGTGAGGCAGAGTGGATAGGCGGGAGGCTCTGGCCTCGTCTGCTGTCCGCTGAACGCACTTCAAGAAACCTGTCAGCACTCGTGAATCGGGACGCGTCGGGACAATCGTGACTTACAGCAGCGTGTATGATATGCAGTATATCAACCAGGTAATGCAGAAGTTCAGCCACGTGAAGTGCCTGTACACCTTCCGCGCGAAGAGCGCGGTGAGAAGGACAGCGAGTAATCCGACAGCTCCGGTGAATTGGAACGTCAGGAAGACCTTGAGCTCGGCATGCTGCTGGTCCTGAGACATGTCGGATTGATATCCTGTAGGAAGCAGGGGAAGATTCGGAAAAGCATGAAGCACGCATGGGTAATCGAGGACGTACGCTTAAGCATATAGTACATCGTCGGCATTCACCTCCTGCACCCTAACGCGAGACACGAACAACGCAAGACGAGCCGAGGCGACGCAGAGACTCAAGCAAGCTCCAGAACCAGACCAGCCGGGAGCGAAGAAATAAGTTACGACAGAAAACAAGGCGAGCGAGCCAGTGCGCTGCCACAAGCTGCGAGGAGAAGACGAAGGATGAGGGGAAGAAGACAGGACGCGTCCGCGGACGGCGGTGCCGGGGACCTTGAGGGCATGTTAGTGTGATGTCGACAATGCGCCGTATCGAGGGTGACAGCAATCGCATCAAATGATATGTTGGGACGGCCGCGCTCAGTCTCCACCACGGCGGGGCGAGCTGAAGCATGAGCAAGAGGCAATGCGGTGCAGAGACATGATGCGGGGGAAGCGCCCGGTCACAACGGCGCAGCGGTCGACGCCCCGCGGAATCAATATTTCAATATTGAAGTCAGGCTCTGTGGCAACATTCACTAGCCGCTTTCCGCCCATTCGGCACTGAGTGGCACGCAAAGGGACAGCGGGTGCTCCGTAGTATGAGTACGGTAGCAGCGAGATGACAGAAGAAGCCGTACGCACCCATCACTGACTGGTCCACAGCACAGCGCACTGGCCAAGCAAATGATCCCGTCCTCTGCGGCTCATTCGTCAATCGATATTGCTCCCGGAAGTATCATACTGCGTAGTAAGGCCTTCGATCCAGGAACTCCCCTGTCATGAAGAGCGGTTGGATTGATACTGTCAAGGTACACGACTCAGTCGACTGGGGGCATCTCAGTGCTTAGCAGTTCGCAAGACGAACGAGCTGTGTTCAGCGCTGGGTGGTCCTGGCATAGAGAGATAAGGAGACATGGAGGGGGATGAACGCATGTCCACCTGGGTTGTCCTCACATGCCAACATGCCAATATACCCATTGCGAACCTGCGAGAGACGGTAGGTCACGGTAGGGTGGGAGACGCGTTGCCAGGGTCTCCGCTCCCTCTTCGCTGCATTCGCCCCAGGCTGCCAAGCTTGACTCTGGATATACAATGATGTCTATCTCAAATTGCTGCCAAGAGGGGACAAGACATGCAGACGCAGCTAGGAGGGGAAGAGGGTGGTCAGCATCGGAAGCTCAACGAAGTGCGCGTTACCGACCGAGCTACATAGCTAAAGAGGCTTTCGGACATGAATTCTCATCCTCCACCAGTAGGATCCCTCCTCGCGTCTCGGTCCAAGCGGAAGACGACTAGCGGGACCAAGCTCCATATCTCTTTCATCCCGACCAGCATGATCTTGAGCGTCATCAGGGCCGCCGCGAGTTGTCCGCCGGCCGCAGCTTCCAACGCCCTGTTCTCAACACGAGGATGGTTTGAGTTGCCTACAGCCATAACGTACACTGGTGCCAGGATGAGCGCGAGCTTGATCGTGTCCGCGCCATCTCGGAGGAGCGACCTCAACATCCGTCCCCACTGAGCAGGCGGCGTAGGCTGCGTGCCGGGCGGTGGAGCGCCGCCCTTGCGAATGTCGGTGTCGAAAAGGTACTGAAAGCAGAGCACGGCGAGCATGGTCGGGAGGTAGCAGATCAATGCACACACGCCGCCGACGAGCATCGTCGCGACGACCGCGGGGTAGAACGCCCACATGGGGCGTGCGGAGACGACCGCGAAGTAGGTGGTCCCGAACGACGCGAGCGTGCAAAGGATCACAAAGGAGCCGAGGATTGTCAGCATCGTGAGGAGCGAGGAGGAGAAGCTGAACGGGGTCCGGTGGGTCGTACTTGCGTCGGGTTGTGGCGGCTCATTCCGTCCGTCCACGGAGTTACTGGCTCTTGCATTTTGAGAGGTGGACGCCGAATCGTCTCGCAGTGCTGCGTCGCGAGGGGGCTCTTCATCTGCAGGCATGCTCGATGGGAGGCTCTCTGTTGTACAGGAGTGTTGTGGCGTACAGTCCTACATCGAGCCCTCGGTCAGTACTGCAGGTGGTTATGCACAAGTGAACGCGAGCTCGAGCTCACCCGTATTCACTATCCACAGAGGTAGGGTGCCGGTGTAACGGGCTTGAGCGCACTACAGTATGCGACAGGGGCTGGAGGATGGTCTCTGAAGGACTCTGCTCAGAGTTTGTCAATACCGATGTACACGAGGCTACAGAACTAATAGCTGGAACGCACTTGCGGCACTTGTTAGTGCGCGGTCACCATGAGGGTACGATGAATGACCGTGAGACGCTGCAAGGTGCCGCTGCGAACTGAGAAGGTGGGAGCCCGGAGTATGGACGCTGTCGCTCGAAATGACGTTTGACTGTTAGAGTTTCCGTTCGAGCGCTCGCAGAGCGCTGCTCTTGGCGCTGCTTGCGCAATCGGAGAGGGGGAAACCTCCAGAGTGGGCTGCGCCCTGCAATCACAATCGGTACGGCATGCTGCAGGTATCCGCTGCTCAGATACATAAACCTCTGCTATTAGCAGACTTCGTACCCTCCGGTGATGACTGTAGTAGGTCATGATGGGTGAGGCTTCAGTGAGCTGAGAAGCCGTACGTGCCGACACTGCCGGGCGAGTGAAAGCAGAGTAAACTTAGCATAAGCGAGGGCATGGGATGCTCATACTACAATTTTGCGACGGAAGGCAGCAATATCATAACATCTCTCCTACACAGCCAGCAAGGAGCCCCGCCGACACGCCGCCTCCAGCGTCATCCAGCCGGCCCAACACTGCCTTCCGACGCGCGCCCTCCCGACCCGAACGAGGATATGCACGGAACCAGTGGTGGTGGATACGGCGGCTGCTCCTGCTCCTAGCGAATGTCGACAACGACAACCGTCTACTCCCGGGGAGCACCACGGCCGACACCAGCGAACTGTGGCCGGAACTCGCCAGGCGCGCCCTCCTTCTTCCTGTAGTCCTCGCGGTCGCCGCGAGGGGCACGATAGGCACCCTCGCCACCGGGACCACGGACCTGCGCCGGGCGGGGGGGACGAGCCGCCTTTTTGTGCGTAGCAGGGACGATCTCGCTGGGGAGGTTGAGCCTACGTCGGAAGATTAGTGAGCCGGATGACACAATGGATCCCAGCATATGATGGGATAGACGCACCACTCGCGGAGGTAGTCAACGCCCTCGGGGGTAAGGACGTAGTAGTACCACTGCCAGGAGAACTGAGTCTTCACGAGGCCCTTGGAGGTAAGGCTCTGCATCGCCTTGATGACCTCTAGGTTAGGGACATCGAGCTCCTCGTGCTTGGGTGCGTTGAAATCCTTCTTGGCGACCAACACGCCCTCTGTAACATTGCAAAGACACCAGTGCGCCTGAGATCAGGAACGAGGACTCTTGCAGGAGGGAAGGAGTACAGACCCTTGAAGAGGGACTCGTAGATGATGCGCCTGTGGGGCTTCGAAATGATCATGCTGGGCGGACTTGAGTATTGAGGTGGGAAGCTGCAAGTGACACCGAATTCCAGCAGACTGTTTGCACGGTCATAGGAGGAGTACTCACTGCGATACGTCGGTCGCACTTTCTCCGGCTGTAGCGCAGGAAGTCAGCACTCCATACTAGCAGAGGCTCCCAACCCAAGTCCCGTCATCCGAAAGCCCACGGTCCAATCCAACCTCATCCTGCCCTCCGTTCCCTTCCACACGTCTCCCGGACCATCGTGACGGCTCGTAGAAGCGGTCTGGGACACTCACATTGGCGTGAAGCGGCGGCGGGGCCTTGAGATCTGTCTTGAAGTCCGAGCGGGAGCGATACGGTCGGTCGCGGGCAGCCAGATTTTCGCCCAGAATGGGCGCTCTCCCGCGCACGTGGCGGAGGGGGACCCCGGAAGGAGTGGTCCGGGGTCGTGTCGTCTGCAGGCGTGAAGCGCGTTCATGGGCGCTTACACGACTTGGCCTCAGCTGGTTTGGTGATCGACTGCTCCTGGGCCAGATTTGACTCGACTTGTCTGATACTCTGTTCATGATGTCTCGTATTCCACAACCATCCTCGAGGTCTGGAAACAGATCTCCTCTCAAGTCTCCTGCATCCCCATCTCCTACCTCTCGAGCTGTACCTACACCACCCGCGAAGCCTCGTATCAGAACACAGTCTGCGGCACCCACCCCCAGTCCTCGACAGCAGACACTTCGCCCGCAACCCAGTCTCAAGAGTTTGAAACCTGCGAGGTCTCCAACGAAGTCTCCTGCTCGCAAGACCCAGCCCTTACCTCCAGAGGAAGAAGTTCTGCCGTCGCCGAAGCCACAGCTCAGCCTCCGTGAGCAGATCGCGCTCAAGCGCGCCGAGGCTAAGAAAGCCGCTTTGAAGCCTTCACCAACTCCGATTGGAGACTTCACAGGATTAGAGAACGCGTCCCCGGACGCATTCAATCCACCTCCAGTGGTGGACGTCGACCTCGGACGGTGGTCAATCAAGGAAACCATCGAGCGTGCCCGCAGTTCCGGTGAGTGAAACTGTAGACCTCCGTGCGGACATGTCAAGCAGTAGTACTGTATACCATGCACCTGGCATCAGTGCATCGTCGGCTGTACATATGCTTCGAGTCGGATGGCGGATGGTGGGCGGATGTCCGAGCGTATTCATCTGTATATTCGCGAGACATGCTCGCTACTTCTCATGGAATGCGTCAGCATAAAACATATGTCCTGCCTGAGGGTGCGACTCCTGCTTGACATGTCTGTCCAAGTCCGTGTTTCCCGTGGCCAACGCACAATACCCATCATTCAAGGACTTTCTTACAAGGCGCAATCAATCTCTCCTCTCGCGACCTCCCATGCCTGCCCTCTGCACTCTTCGAGATTCACCTTGGTATCAAGCCGGAGCCACTGAAGTCAGTGCCTGTCGAGCCACCGATCACTACCGCTACGTCTACAGACCTCCTGGCAACCCGGCGCAAGGGCAACGAGAACGCTCCTTCATGGTACGAGGCTCAGGACCTCGAGGTACTCAAGGCATGGTCGAACGAAATAATGGAGCTTCAGCCTGAAATTTCGATGTTCGGCTCCCTTAAGACCGTCGATGTGGGTCCACTATGCGCCTGGCTGATCGTGCGATCGCTCACGCATTCCCATCCAGCTGCATAACAACAAACTGACTGCATTGCCGGACAGCTTCGCAGACCTGACTGCGCTCACAGTGGTCAATTTGTCTCACAACCAACTGACCTCTCTCCCCACCAACTTCTGGGCCCTGCCGAACCTCACCACTCTGAATCTCTCACATAATGCTCTGACTGCGCTCCCGTTCGGCGCACCATTTGCGGGCCAGGACTCGAATCCTCTAGGCCGAACGCGAGATCCGCGGGGGAACTGGTTCGAGCAGAGCATCACCCGCGCGACTGAACCGCTACCGCGGCTTACGACGCTAGAAGTTACCCACAATCGTCTCTCAGCTCGTTCGATCGACCACTCTCCAGATGGCCATGGCCTGCCTGCGTTGCTGTCGCAGATCGATGTCTCCGAGAACCCCCTAGGCAAGAGCGACTCTCTCTTCCGCGCCCTCGGGCGACTAGAGCGGCTGAAGGAGATCAGGATGCAGCGCGCCGACATCGGCGATGAGAGCTTCCCACCATCGATCTTCGCGTCCTCCTCCGGCACCCTGTTCCCCGCCCTGAAAGTGCTCGACCTCGAAGAGACCCACGTATCACGTCCGGCCGTTGAAGCCGCCTTCGTTCCGACCGCCCTGAAGCAGACGCTTCAGTTCGATGTTACCAACCAGGAGCCACCCGAGGGCGTGCTCCGCGTGATCGTCGGGAAGCGGGTGATCAAGGAGGCCTGGGAGATTGAAGCTGAGAAGAGGACAAAGCTGCGGCGCCAGGCTGCCGCCGCCGACAGTTTCAGCTCTATTTTCTCGCAGCCGAGTGCCAGCGGCAAGCAAGAGGTCGCCAAGGAGCCCTGGGAGATCGAGGCCGAGCAGGGCTTGCTGTCCGAGGGTGCCAAGCGACGCGCGCGGGCTCTGGCTGCTGCTGCTGCCTCGTCTGCGTCCGCATCGACTTCGGGCCCGAACGGATCCACATCCAACCAGCCTTCCCCTCGGAAGAACACCGTTGTCGAGAAGGAGCCATGGGAGATCGAGGCGGAACAAGGCCTGTTGAGTGCAGGAGCGCGCAGGCGTGCGCGTGCCGCTGCGATCCTGGCAGCAGCGTCGTCATCCAACGCCGGCGAGCCCTCTGGGCCAGCCGCGCCCAAGACGCCATCCCCTACCAGCTCTTCTCCTCGGACCCACACCCCGACGACCGTCGCCTCCGCGCTGGCTCATCCGCACTTTTACTGCACGTCTACCCAGACACTCACCCTCCCACCGTCAACACCTCCGTCTAAAGCCGCTCATGCGCGCTCCTTCTCTCTCGCCGCACCGGCTTGGGGCAAGAGCCCCGGGGGCGCCGTCTCAGAGCTTGCGCTCGCGATCCCCTCTCCGACGCTTCCCCTCGCCGCCATCGCCGCGCAGCCGTTCGCACAGACCTTGAAAGTGCTCATCCTCGCCAACAGGCGCAACGACACCTCGTTCAGCATTCCCGCATCCGCCGGTCCCTTCCTCTCGAATCTGGAGGAATTAAGCCTCGAGAACTGCAACCTGGGCGACTCGGTGCCCGTCTCGCACGTAAGCGAGGGTGCGGAGGACTTTACGCAGCGCACCAGTGAGCCACTCCTACCGCTCCTCGCGCGGCTATTCCCGAGCTTGCGTACGCTCGACTTGTCGTACAATGCGCTGACGTCCGCGGCTCTCACTGGCGATGCGCTGTCGTCTCTCATCCTCGCCGATCCGCCCGCTGCAGCCGAAGACGGAACGGTCGTTCGGAAAGGCCTGCGGCAGCTCCGTCTGCGCGGAAACAAGTTCAACGAGCTGGACGGCTTCCGGCAGCTCGCGGAGCGGTTCAAGGGTAACAGGGACGTTCCGGAGTGGAAGCTCGAGGAACTCGACTTGAGAGATAACGAGATAGGGAAGCTGCCGCCCGAGCTCGGGATGCTTCCGCTCGACGTGTTCTTGGTTGATGGCAATACGTGAGTGAATCTAGTCGATTGAGATGCTCGGTAGACTGATCGGCGTGTTAGATTCCGTATACCCCCGAGGAGAGTATGGGAGAGGGAAGGGACGAAGGGACTGCTCAGTTGGTTGAGGGGACGCATGGAGTGATATACCCTCTTACCCTCTTCACGTCGTAGGTTACCCGGTCATGGAGAATACCTGAGCAATGTGCATTCGAGTATCTCGCAGTCAGTGAGATGCGTCACGGCGAGATGGTATCTATCGAACGTCACGTTTCCTTTACATTCAGCGCAAAATAGCATGATACATAGGTGGCAGCAGATGTAGGTGTCGACCAGCGTATGAGTACCCGATAATGAACGAACCCCGTAATAAGGATATCTTCTCTTGCTCAGACCCTCATGCCACCGTCGGTACGCTTGCGACAGTAGCATGCTTCGCAGCGACATGGGCGGTTGGCACAGCAGCAGCAAAGCTGGTGCATGCACCGTTGTCAGTCCAGTCGCCAGCAGCACCTCCGGGCGTGTCGCCGTAGCTCCACCACTTCGCAGTCCAGAGGTGGCCGTTGTAGACGACGGTGTCACCGCCATTGTACTATACGAGCAGAACAAGGGTGAGTACGTCCTTAGACGCCGAGCAGAGAAAAGATACTTACTGCAACGTTGGCGACCCACGCGCTGACACCCGCGCAGCTGCCGGACTTGATGGTCGTGGTGGGCGTCGCTGTCGTGCTGTGAGAGGTCGTCGTGGGCGGAGCGGTCGACGTGGCCGTCGTAGAGTGCGAGCTGGTCGGAACCGTGATCGGCTGCGAGGACGAGGGTGCAGCGCCGCTCTGCCTGATGGCGTTTTTGATAGCAGAATCAAAGCGGCCATTTGCTGGTAGTGAGAAACATCAGATACGCTCCATCCTCAGTGGCTCAAGAAGGAGGCGCACCGTAGGCCTGCGAGGCATCCCAAAGCATGACACCGCCGAAGGACGAGTACTGGCTGCGCGTCTGCAGCGCGATGTTCGCCAGCGTCGATGCGTCGACGTAGCCGGAGCCGGCTGCAGTGGACGAGGCAGGCGCTCCAATGTAGATCTTGACGTTCTTGTTCACGGCGGTGTTCTTCGCCCAGTTATCCCTGTTACTCGTGTAAGACGCGATATGAGCGTGATTCGGAAAGCGAAGTACCATAGATCAAAGTCCCAGTCGTTAGGGTTGTTTGCATTGGTCAAGCCGCAGTAGTTGTTGTCTGCAACTGCTATGAGAACGCAATGGCATAAAGCCATAGGAGGATACGTACAGAACTGAACATAGACTGCATCGAACGCAACGGCGTTCAAGACACTGAGACGGCTCATAGTTAGAACAGTGCACGCGCTTCCGGGCAGACAATAACGCTCACGTCGAGAGGTAGGCATCAGGGAAGGGGCATTGCGGAGCAGCAGTCACGTAGTACTTTTTGCTAGCCCCGCTTGCTAGGGTGCGAATCCTGTTCACGAATGCTGCGAAATGGGTGGTCGAGCCGCCCTCGATGTCCAAGTCGATACTTCATCGGCTATCATCAGGCTCGCAGTCTGAACGACATGACGACCATACGCACCCATCAAGGACAGCACCGCCAAATGGCCGAACGGAGCTGGAACCACCGAGGAACGTGTTCCAGATAGTATCACCGAATGCAGAGGCCTGATCGTCAGAGGTGAAGCTCGCCGCTCCCGTTGCACCTCCAAGAGAGATCGTGACGATCTTGCCCTTGGACTGACAGAACTGAATGTCCGACGCGAGGAAGCTGCAGTCAGGCATGTTCGTGCCCGAGAAGACGGGGTCATCTGCGGTGCTGCAGATCTGCTCGGTGATGGGTCAAGATCATGAGCAGTAGATGGAGATGAACGTGAAGCTGATCTGACATTAGAAAGGTCGATGGAAGGGACACCACCGGCACCGAAGAAGACGTTCAAGAACGCGATGGGGATCGCGTCGATGGAATCATCCTGGCGGGTGTCACATTCAATACCTATGGACAGTATTACTGGGAGGGACATTACCTGGCAGTAAGTCGACAGGGTCTTCTGAAAATTCGCCGTGTCGCTATGCGTAGCACCGTACGAGTTCTGTCCCCAATACCTAAAGGGCGTTTTGTAGTTTAAGCACGATACCTTGTACATCAGTTCGAGGCATAGAGTACGTACACGGCGAGCTGTCAAGAGCATCCATCAGTAGGAGTTATTGTCAGGGCCATGCAAAGCGCTCACGTTGTCAGACCTCGAGTTATCGAAGGCGGAGGCCTGGAGAGCGCCGAGAGAGAGAGCAGACAAGACCGAGGTAAGCCAGAAGGACGCCATCTTCCACTGCTTGGTCGAGCGCGATTTGGAGGCTCTGGCCCCCAGGAAATCCTTTCTGCGCCTTATATCTCCTTCGCCGCGCCAGAAGGCCCGCGTGGTCCTGATGAATTCCGCACCGGGAGAGCGCCGCAGAATGCCTCCATGCAGGAACGCGCGCGGAGAACACATGAAGCCATCTCTGTCTCGCTCAGAACTCTGCCTCTGGTGACCAAATGCGTCCACATGGATGGGCTGTCGCTACACAGATAGAGTGCGATCTCTCTGGGTCGTAGTATGTTCGGCATTTCGACGACAGACCTATATCGGGTGATAGTCAGCTGTATCGACCGAAAGAGGGTCGTAGAGAGTACCTGGGAAGATGCGTACCATGCGGCGAGGCGGCTGGCAAGCATATGTGCGCAGACTCGTGTTACGGGTAAGTTTCGAGACAAGGTCGTGCTGCCAGAGTATCGCGTTCCCAGAGACGCACACGATATCGCGAAGCAATGGACCGTGCGGGATCAGAAGCACTCCGGAGTGCCGGAATGCAGATACGCATTGCATGCGACTGGTTGGTATGATAGTGCTGCGCGGCTAAGACTTCAGAACTTCAGAAGAGTAGGCACATGGCTCCCCGAGTACTCCTAACTACATAGTCGCCGTTCCATAACGACAGGCACGCCGGCGATACTTATATTCGGACTTCATGGCTGCGGTCGACGGTTCGTCTTTCGCCCGGACAGTAAGCGCAGCACGCATGCGACAAAGATGGCTTGTAGACATACGAAGGGTCGAACAAGACTCAGCCCACACAGGGCTGTCATGATATCCCGCAAAACCTTGACATGCCTCTTGTTGTTATCACCTCGGAGACATCTCGAGCATATGGAATACATCCCTCCCAGGTCGCAGCACGATGAGAAAGGTAGAGATCAGCTGCCCAGTACCAGATCCTGTGACAACAGAGACCAGCACCGAGCTTCAGCACACTCCTTGATCATTGTGGTCACCACGCAAGGGCAAGCCGGCTCCGTAGACGCCGGCTAGCACCCGCTTCAACGCAGCACACTGCACAGTCCCGCGGACCACTTTCAAGCTTCCCATCCCGATCCCTTCGACTCCTCGATCATTAGGCAGAATAGGTAGAACATTGCTGCGGCAGGGTAACACGCGGAGACGTTACGGTACTGGTGGTTGCCGCCAGCCAAGAAACGGACGACCCTCATGGCATTCGCAGAAATAAGCAACAAGTCCATCCGTCGCACCATCATATGCTCACGTCATGAGTTGAAGTATGATCATTCTACATACGAACGTCCATATGCATGGCTGCACTGGACTCAAGAGTCTGCGATCAGGTACAGAAAGTTACACATCGTTGACAGTTGCTTTCCTCAAACCTCCGATCGGCTAGATCGTACACGCGGTCCAGGCGGAAGCAGATCAGCATGGGCCGTTGTCCGCCCAGACACCCGCGGGGCCTGCAAAATCGCAGTTAAGCTTATGATTCTATGACAACTCTGTGCGGAGAATACGTACCGCCAGGGACATCATTGTAACTCCACCACTTCGCAGTCCAGAGGTGGCCACTGCAGAACCAGGATCAGAACTCAGAAGCCTCAAAGAGCACTAAAGGCACTCACTTGTACGATACTCTGTCACCACCGACATACTACGAGAACGGGTGTCAGAGTCTTCTCACGAGTGCTTCGGAAGGACAAAACGTACCACAACGTCTGTCCTCCAGGGGCTGACGCCAGAACACGCGCCGCCGGTGGAGCCGGTGGAGGTAGGCGAGGAAGACGAAGACGTGACAGTCCCGGATCCAGAGCCAGAGCCGGACGTAGAGGTGGCAGTCCCAGTGCGCGACGTAGTAGTGGTGGCTCGTGACGTCGTGGTACCGGTGCTCGACGTCCTAGTTGAACTCGTCGACGCCCTCGTGGAAGTTGACGACCGCGACGTGGTGGTGGAGCCACGCGTGGACGTCGTAGAGGTACGCGACGTAGATGTGGCGGAGCTAGACGTACGAGTCGAAGTACCGGCGCTAGAAGTGCGAGTGGACGTCCCGGAGCTAGAGGTGCGAGTGGACGTTCCGGAGCTAGTGGTGCGCGTGGCCGTCCCTGAGGTCGATGTACGGGTAGACGAGCCGGAGGAAGACGAGCTGCGAGCAGTCGTAGTGGACGACCGGGACGTGGAAGTAGAGGACTGTGACGTGGAGGTGGAAGACCGCGACGTAGACGTCGAAGAACGCGTAGAGGTCGTTGCTGACCCTGTGGGCACCGTGGCTACCGACGACGAGCTGGATCCCCCACTGCCAATCCGAAGAGCGTTCTTAATCTGGGCGTCGTATCGGTTATTCGCTGATCGCAGGGCCCTTCGTCAACATTAACGATCTGGGGGACAAGCAAATCACCTACCATAGGCTTGGGAGGCGTCCCAGAGCATAACGCCACCGAAAGACGAGTAATCGTCCCGGGTTTCGAGGGCAATGTTGGCCAGGGTCGTAGCATCGACATAGCCAGAGCCTGCAGCGGTCGAGGAAGCAGGAGCGCCGATGTAGATTTTGACGTTCGGGTTCACCGAAACAGTCTTCGCCCAAGTGTCCCTAGTGGCAAAGTAAGGACCCTACTCTCATGGAAAACTGTGAAACAAAGTGCGACGTACCAGGACGAGAAGTCCCATGCCCAAATGTTGTTGTAGTTTTGCAGGCCGCACCAGTTGTTGTCTGGAAACACCCTCAGAATCACTAACATCGGAAAACCGGCCGCTCAAGAGACTTACAGAACTGGACGTACACAGCGTCGAACGCGACCAAGTTCAGAACACTGGAAGAGATCGTCAGTCCCCATTCATATTCCAGGGAGAAATTCACACTCACGTTCCGAGGTACGCATCCGGGTATGGGCACTGCGGGGCCGCGGTGACATAATATCTCTTGTTAGCACCGCTGGCAAGTTGCCGGATACGGTTGATGAACGAATCGAAGTAGACCGTCGAACCGCCTTCGATATCAAGGTCGATGCTGCAATACCGTAGAGTTCACAAGGAATACTCAGCGAAGGATGACAAAAGCCTACCCATCAAGCACCGCGCCGCCGAAGGGACGGATGGCGCTGTTACCGCCGAGGAACATATTCCAGATGGTGTCACCGAACGCGGTTGCCTGGTCTGCAGACGTGAAGCTGGCCGCGCCCGTCGCACCCCCAAGGGAAATTGTGACGATCTTGCCGCGCGATTGGCAGTACTCGATGTCGGACTGAAGGAACGTGCAGTTCGGCATGGCTGTCCCCGGGAAGACGCCATCATCGTCGGTGTTGCAAATCTGCATTCATGAACGCATCGTGAGTTGAACGTCTGTTAGGTTGATCTGTGCCGACGTACGTTAGCAAGGTTGATGCTGGGAAAGCCGCCCGTGCCCGAGAACACGTTCAGGAAAGCGATCGGGATCGCATCGATGGAGTCGTCCTAGCATAGTGATCCGGCGTTTTCAGCATGTGTCGACATCAGCGAGGATACGAACCCACCTGGCAATAGTATCCGATGTTGTGCTGCCAGTTCGCGGTGTCGCTGAGGTGTGTGGCACCATAGGAGTTCTGACCCCAGTATCTAGACGAAGTCAGAATCATTACTGTAGCGCATACTGCATGATCCTTACACGGCGAGCTGTGCATGTCACGCGTCGCGAATCAGCCAGCAGTTAGGGGCACCGCGCAAGGACACGTACGTTGTCTGACCGCGAGTTGTCATACGCAGCGACTTGAAGGGTGCCGAAGTACAAGGCCGAGATGGCCGATGCGAGCCAGAAGAGCGGCATCTCGGGCAGCAGGGCAGATCGTCAGGAAGGGCTCCTCGCCTATCGCAAAGTGCTCGAAGCGCTTTTATGCTCGCGCATGCTGAACGGTGCCTTCGGGATGAAGACCGCTCTCGGAACGCCTCAGAATGCAGAGTTGCAGGTACCCGCACATGGCGGGCAAAAGACAATCCGAGCGCGGATGCTCGCTTGAAAGAAGCATTACGGGGCTCACCCAGGATGCGACACCTCGACGCAAGACTGGGTAGGACTTTCCAAACTCCACTCTGGAATGAAAACCGCTGCACTGTACCGGTATGCGCACTGCGCCCGTTGTGAGCCGTGTATCAGAGGACACCTGCAATGAAGTTGTGTTTGAGATGGAATGCATACACATTAGTGCGGAAAGCTCGCTATATGGTCAGAGGTCTCTGGCGTCTGCAATGCAGACACGCATACGCTGAGCAAGAGGACCGGCGTGCATGGCATAAGACGTTTCGGCCATGTATCCCACTGGCAGTGTGGGCGCCGGCGGTGTTATGGTCCGGCGTCCATGCAAGCGCCCGGTAAATACTTCCGGCGCTTGCGCATCACCGCGGCTCCGGCCTGGAGCTGCAGTACGACGTTGCACGGTTCTCGACTTTCAGGTACGCCGTGCGGAAGAGGCCGACAGTCAGCGGAACCTCTATAACAGGCCTGATGGCCACTGTCAGGAGAATGCAGCATAATCTACTCGGTGGGGATGGGTCGCGTACTGAGAATCGACCACCACACGCACCTTTAGGTATGTTCTCTCCCCTTCCGAGGAGGACAATGTCTGAGACGCGCCAGTATGTGCACGGATGGACTCGGAGGACGAGTTTGGCTTCACGCACCGGTGCGCAGGCTGACTGTTTCACTTTCTGGAGACGTCATCGTCGTCATCATGTGGTTCTTGGGACAAGCACATCAGCTTTTCGGAAGCAGAAAACCACTTTACTCTCACCTTTGTACACAATACATTACACGTTTCGAGATGTTGCCGGGAACGATGAGTGGTTTCTGATTTGCACCGAGCCGATCGCCCCAGTGGCAGAAGAGATGCATGTCGGAGGAACCATTCCCTGCAACGAAGGCGGAGCCGCCACAAACCGGTCACGTCGGAACTCTACTATTTCCTGAGCACGGTAGGATGCTGGACGGAGTGCATGTGCTGAGGCCGCCTATACCCGCGGCATCGGAGCAGACTTCAGGAACACCCGCGACATGCCTCCAGACCGCGGTTTGCCCACGCATGGACCACATGCGCGAGCGGATCGACTACAACACAGCAAACACCACGTTCCGCCAGGTACAAGGGCCGATCGGTGCGGGACAGTGACGAGGCCGCGTTCTTTCTCGCGGGTTGCCTTAGCATCTCGTCGGCCGGGGCCCACATGGTACTGGATTATAGTAATATTGGAGGCGGGTGAAGTTTCGGTATCGGAGCAGGCGCTGAGCATCCATCCAATTCGATGTGAACGTGCGTTGCTCGAATGTGAGACTGTACATGCTCCGTTTAGGACTCGTCGTGGAAATAGAATGTGAGCCTCACATAGTCGTGACGTCAGGATAATGGCTTCTAGTAGTTGCACTACCGTTTCGCACTCTTGGCTCCTGCGTGTGAGAGGACGACGCGAGATCAGGTCGAGTTTGGCGAGCCGATTGCACGCAAATCGACCAATTCCGAATTGCGGGCGCTTGCTATCATTCTGGGGGACTCTCCAACAGACACGAAAACATCCTTTCCTCCGAAGAAGACTCGGACGCAGCAGTCTATCTGAGAGGCAGGTAGTCAGGTGGTTATCTTAACGGCTGCGGATAGCGGCGACTCTCACCTCCCTTCCACAGGTCCAAATGCGTCAGACCGAACTAAAAAGGGTCAGGATAGCTGCAAGAAACAGGAATCCCAGAGAAGCGCAGGAGAAGTATGCTATTCCAGAGAACAAGACTTAGCGAGAAATGAAGATACAGCTGCATATGAGAGAGTGAAATCAACCGATAAATCGCAGTTCACCACTTCCCCCGACCCCATGGGTTGTAAGCGACGCCCCGGAAGTTCCACTTCCCTTCACGCTGCTGCACCTCTCCATTGCGGTCCGTCGCTCGACTGTATACGATGCCCGACTGGGGCACGTGTTCCAAGCGAGCTTCCCATAGCGTCCAGCTCCATTTCCCCTCCTGATACGTGATTCGTGCTTCATGCCAGGTGGCGCCATCGTCGGTCGAGACCTCAACCTTGGCAACTTGGACGTCGCCACAGCCGATGGCATAGCCCTTGACGAGGACGGAGTCGTGCTCCTTGCGAGTGACTGAAGCGACCACCGAGTTCAATGGAAGGGTCGTCAGCGAGGGGATCTTCGACCAAACGGGTTCAGCCTTCTCTTTACTGTCCACCTGGAGCAATGCTAAGTTAGTGCGTGATATCCATGTGCCTTCTGCGGATCTGTGTACCTCGGGAGGCAGAACCTTGTAATCCCGTTGCTGGTAGAAGTTGGGCGACTCGTCGGGCGAGAGAGAGATAGTGTCTACCCATTTAACCCACCGAGCGCCAAGGATGCCCGGCACGACAACGCGCAGAGGCCAACCATGGTCAGGTGAGAGTCCCTGACCGTTCATCTAACAGAGAGGTTGTTATAGTATTCACAGCAATTTGTTTCAACGCGTCATCCGTACCTCATAGGCGAGTAGCACATCGTCATCTGGATTCATCGCCCTCGACAGCGGAATGGACCCTCCATAGTACTCGTCGTCCTGACAGCGGGTGACGTGCGACGCGAAGCACACGTGCCAGCCGCTCAGAGCTTGAGGGTCGACGCCCACCTCTTGGAGGACATCGCGGAGCCACACTCCGGTCCATCGAACGTTGCAGATGACGCCGTCATTCCAGAGGACACCTTTGACCTTCTTGACTTCGTCCATCTCTTTCCGCCTGTTCCCAGCACACTGAGAGAGGTTAGACACATGATGACATATCCCAAACCGATGCGGTGAAGAGCACACCTGCAGAGCAGCAATGACCTCGGCGCGAGGAAACGCCTCCCGCAACTCCTTGGCAGTGAAGGTGCGTGACCCCTGAGTACCGTTGACAGTTACGACGAAGCTCTCATCGTCATACTCGAGCACAGGTCCATGGTTTCGGCAGTAGATGAGGTCTTCAGGAGTGATAGGAAACTCGACGAGAGCAGCCGCGGTGGGCTCGGCGTTGTACGGCTGCTGAGCACGCACGATGAGGAGGCTCGAATGCGGCACCTCCTGAGAATAGTCCATGGTAGGCATATTCGCAAAACAGAGTCGAGTGAAGAGCAGTTATTATATAGTGAGAGCTGCAGCCAGAATTTGAATGCCCGACCTCATGTTTGCAGCCTGTACGGCAGCGAAAGACATCGAAGTGTGTCCCGAGTTACATAACCGGTGGCTGCAGGTAGCCACCAGGTGATCCCACTCAAGCGCACCGCTCACCATACCGTTGACCGACTGCCAGACATATCACACTGCCGCCGACGACCAAGGATCAGACGCAGCTTGTGAACTTCGAGAATCGGGGAGTGTAGAGGTCGAGATCGTCCTGACGTCGGCCAGTCCACTGGTGACCCATGTTTTCTCTGCATATAACGAGCCGCCTCCCACAGCAGGGAGTTAAGAGGCCCATATGAGTCGCATATTCGGATAAGGACCCTGTTAAGAAGCAGTACGTCGTCGAGAGGTACAGAGGCTAAGTATGAGAACCGAAGCAGACGAAGAAGGCGACCAGAGCAGAGCTGCAAGATGGATCTGAAGTGGGTAGATATCAGCAGACACTTGCGCGGTAGGGGAGTTATTTTGGGCCGATAAGTGGTAAAACTAACCTTGATAACTCAGAGGCCCACACGCGCGCTACAGGATCGCTGCCGTCCACATGCGGAATCGCATCGGCAGAGGAGCAGTACGAGTATATCGCTGTCTCCCACCGCCGCCCTCACTCTTCTCTCCATCTACCACACAGAACTGCCTTTCCTTCACTCTACCGTACTCCTGTCTTCGTAACACCACAGCGAGTGAAGATGGTTCTCGGCAGGCTCATCCACTACGGCGTGGACGCCGTTTTGCTCTCCACCTTGCTGGCGGGCGTGAGACGTTCGAGCGGATTCACGTACGTACGACCATTGCATGCACCTGGACGAGGGTCTGACTGCGACGTTGTAGGCTGGAGACGGAGAAGATCACGGATCCTACGCTGCGCTCGGTCGCAGACAAGTATCTCGGGTTCGGGGAATCGATATTCGATCTCGTTCAAGGCACGGCGGTGAACAGCACCTACTTCAAACGGGACTCGAGGAGATGAGGGCAGAAGGGCATCTGGGACTTGGTCGGATTGTATCGCGCTATGTATGTGGGTCATGTTATTGTCGGCAACCTCCCCTCTCTGTGCATCATGGTCGTCGCGGATGCCTCGAGGACAGCAGTAAGTGGCGTCTCCATCCAAGCAGCAGTCGTCGTGAGGTGAGGTTAAGCCGTATGCTGGACGGGAGATCGTCGAGGCCGCGGTCTCATACAGTACTAGTTGTAATATGGTCAACCGCTCCTCCGTAGTGAAGGTGAGTTGCGCGTCCCCTCACCAGAGTCCGGTCGCATCGCATTCTGAATGCTCGGACCCACAAGATGCTCTGCGCCGCCTTCATCGGCGTTCGTCAGGAGGAGGCGGACTCGTCCACAGGAGACTTCGTTGCCGTATATACCTGGGAGTCAGAGTTCACATGGTCAGTCTGCATCGCCATATCATAGCGTACGTATCGTTGTGTGTTCGGAATGTCTGCCGCTGCACCGCAAGTCCTTGCCAAAGCTGTCGGTTGCCGACGAAGTCTGAGCTCTACACGGACCGCTGGCACACCGGCAGGAGGGACCCCTTGCAGACTATCTCCCGTATTCCTGGCTTAACGAGCTCTTTTAGCTGCTTCAAGCCGCTTCCGTCACATCTCCCCGATGTTCACTTCCTCGCATGAGACCGCGCGGGGTCCGCTTTCCCGCCAGCCTCAACGCAACGGCTTGACTCTCTCGCTCACGCACAGGCACGCAGATGCTGGCGGATCTCGACGCGCCCCTTGTCGCGGACTCACCCCGAAGAGCGTATCGTTATCGTTGCGCATAGTGCGGAGACGCCTGTACTTACTATCCCATCCCCAGATGCTGGATAAGCGCCCAGGGTGACCCCAGAAGCTGGACATTGCCTTGTAGCTTAGCACGATCGCACCGTACACACATACTTTCTGTATGGCCGCATAGAGCTCAATGGGCTGCTTGGTATTCCAGGAAGTTGGGTGAGGAAATCAAGACCTGTGAGCAAAGTAACAGAAGGTGAATGTCTCCAGGCCGTATGGCGCTTAGGTTTCCAGATTCCCGGGTCAGAGGGCTTTCTGCTGGCTCTCATCCCCAGTGAGAATTGACAATATCCATTCGGATCCATTTCGATCCAGCGCGAACGACTTCGAACGGTCCGGGATGGCTCGCTGTGGATCCCTGTGGATCTGGAAACTGTCCTGAGGTTCGATTTTTGGCGATCCATCCTGAACCATACAGATCTCCCCAGGTCTACTCAATGCCGTTCGACTTCACGGCGTGAAAACCTATGTTGCTGACGGTTCGAATACGGGCAGAATGAGGCGATTCCAACAAGATTGCAACGACATAAGTACGATATAATAGCAGAGATAGAATAGCATCAGAATTGCTCGATTATAACGTGATTGCGTCGCGATTATACTCCAGGGCCGCCCAGGAATTTGAAAGGCAGGCGCCTTGAGCGCGCGTGCACCCGCATACGCGGTCACCTGTGTCAATGAGCAACGCGTCGCGAGCGTGTCGGGTGCCTTCGACGCCACCACCTCCGTCCACCCCTCTGGCTGCGGCTATATGCGTCTTACTCTCTTCCTTCTTCAACGCAGAAAGCTCTCTGTATCCTCAACATACCAGTATGAGCTCGGATTCTGTCCTAGCAGTACGTTTTCTGCCCAGTAACAGTGTGGCTGCCAGTGAGCCGTGATCTGCAAACAATATCAAATTCTACCAGGCGGCCGCAAACGTACAGTATTCACAAGGTGTACGACAATGTCGCTGTTCAGTCTGCAGCAAGAAACCCACTGGCTTCGACTATCTCACGCCGCTGCAAATTGCTCGACATCGGAAAGCAGACACAGTCCGTGCTGCTCAACAAGCAGCTACGAGTCGGAACGACGCTGCCTCGGCAACTAACCCATCCCGTATTGTACAGACTGACGCGACTCCCGCTGTTACGATACACAGGCCGTCTACACCAGTGGTACAGCACGAACACCCTCGCACGAGCCCTTCGCGAGGTACAGCAATTGGACAAGCCGGTGGTTCTCAGGATCCACCTCTTGCCGGTCCTATGCCTGCTGTGGACTCGCGTATGTCCTCTGACGATGATCTGGACTGGGGATCACATGGCCATGATCTGCTGGACGACTCTGGGTACCTATCTGATAGTCCTTCTCAGCGCGCCGGAGATGACACCGAAGATGCTTGGAGCTCTAATTCTCCTCCTCCACATGATGTACCTCTTCCTGAGGCTGTTCTGGACGCTCCTGCTCGCGCTGCTTATTCTGGGAGGTCACCTAGTCCCGAGGATCCTGACGAGGCTGAACGACGCCGCCTTCTAGAGGACGACAGTGGTTCTGACCTCGTCCCTGCCTTCCGGGAGGTGCCGTCTGTTCGTCTGGCTTATATGCAAGGAGTCTTTGGCAACATCTTTGACCACCAGACCGTCCGCGCATCTCAGCGTGTTATACGAACCGTCCTAGATGCTGTCGAGCTTGTGGGGATGCTACCTGCTCATCCAAAGCCTGCCCGCACACTGCAAACAGCTGGGCGACGTCTTGGACTGCACCTTGACGACTACATCACTCAGATCCCGGTCTGCACTCACTGCTGGAAACCCTACACGCTGGAAGAGCTCGCGTCACTCGAGGCTCCGTCTTGTACTGTGCCACGGTGCCCTGGAATCGTGTACAAGGTCAATCTCAAGCGACGGCGCGAGGAAGACATATTACACGAAGGGCATAACAACGGCGGTGGTCCTAACATCCCGGGAGCTGGTTCCTGCGATTCGACAGCCCAGAGACGAGTCCCCGCCAAGATACAGCCTTGGTACTCCCTCGTGACAGGCCTCCGTCGCTATCTGCTACGCCCTGACTTCGTCGACAACCTCGTTGACATGTCTGACCATGTAGATCCGCCCCCCTTGAATGATGACACACCTATGCACGACATTTACGATGGATCACGCTTTGGGCAGCTGCCGATGGGGCTCAAGCGTGTCATTGATGCAGATGGCGCGGTGAGGGACGTGGAAATCTCCCCAGGGTCACGCATGAAGCTCGCCGAGTGCGATGTCGGGTTGAGCATGACCCTGAACATCGACTGGTGAGTCTTACTATCGTATTGAGTGCACATGTGTCTGCTCACTGAATGGTCAGGTTTGGGATTATCTCTGGCCGGCATCACTCCGCTGGTGGCGTGTATATTGCGTTCAACAACCTATCCCGATGCGTCCGCTATCTTATGCAAAATGTCCACCTGATAACCCTCATTCCGGGCCCCAAAGAGCCAAGTCTTGAGCAGCTCAATAATGCCTTGCTGCCGCTGAAGTGGGACCTCGACTTGCTGTACAAAGGTGAGGTTTCTATCGTGTTTCTGACGGGTTCCTGACGCGTCCTGTAGGTGTCATCATGCTCATGTACAAGCGCGAGCTTCCGCCGCGGGTAAACGGTGGTATTGAAGTGCATGTCAGTGACATAGAGGCGATGCGCAAGATCATCGGTGCAGCAGGACACGCCCACAAGACGCACACCTGCAACATATGTCAGATCAGCCATGAAGACATCAATGCGCCAGCTGGTTATGATATAGAGAGTGAGTTTTGTCTCTACTGTATCCGGGCCCCTCAGGACGATGATAAGCGCGGCGTAGACTTCAAAATTCGTGACGACTGGGAACAGCTTATGTGGGGATTCAAGTCGAAGGTGGCATCCTCCAAGGCAGCGCGAAAGCGTATCCTCGACGCAGGTGGCTCTCGGCACACGTTGCTGAATGAGCTCCCGGGATGGATGCCTGTCAAATCGAACGCGATTGATTTGATGCACAATTTCTACCTAGGTATGTCGCCCGGTGCATGCACAGAGCTTGCCACTACGCATTTTGGCACAGTGCTGCTGACGCTCTCGCCATGGGGCTGCAGGACTTGTCAAGTTCGAATTCGACAAGGTCGTTGTAGACGGCTACCTCCTCGACGCCGCACAATGGCGGGACTTCCAGATGTACATCAACTCGATTGAGTGGCCGTCTGGGATCAGCCGGCTACCAAAGAACGTAAGTCGATTTGAGTTGTTGTTCACTTGTCAAGCTTCTCGTCCGTCTCGCTACTAATCTGGATTGTCTGTGCAGCTGGGTGAGCAGCACTCGCTCCAGAAAGCGGACCAATGGCGCTGCTGGTGCAACGTCAAGCCGACCATCCTCTGGCTCACCTGGCGAGACGAGAACGACAAAATCACTGCTTTGGCTCCCCCCATTCCTGCGCAATCAGCTTCTCCGCCCACATTCTGCCGTAACCGCGCTACAATCTATCAGTACGGCCTCTTTCTGGCAGTCGCAGAGCGCCAACTTGCGAGGAAGAAAACGAACATGGGATATGTCGGCAGAGGACAACGCTACCTACAAAAACATTGCCAAGGTCTGCTATCCCTCGGTGTCCATCTCGTCATTAACCATCACATCGCCATGCACTATGTGTGGGTCTTTCCATCATGCGGGCCAACGTACGGATGGTGGCTGTTCGCTTTTGAGCGGTGCAACGGCGACCAGGAGAAGGTCAAACATAACGGTCATGACGGCGGCGAGATGGAGGTAACCTTGATGCGGAACTGGGTCTCGAAGCATCGGCTTCATGAACTAGTGAGGATCTTATTGTTGTGACTCTAAGAGAATCCTCGGCGCTGACACCAGTGGCTCACGCGTATTGAGTCGATATCCACCCCATCCGACCTCTCCAGAAAAGAGAAAGAATTGATGGAGCACTATATCAATCCGAGAGGCGTGGACAGGGGAACTGTACAGACACAGCTTGCGGGGTTTGGCACTGGTAAGTGGCCGATCCATTACGTGCTGTATTCAAGTTGTTGATGCTCAACTTATCAGAGGGCGTAATTATTATGCCTGCCCGCAGGAGCACCCAGGTTTCGTTCACCGACTTGCGCAAGCTGAGCACGTCGAGCATGAATGTCTACGGGCTTGTTCTCTCTCATCTCCAGACACTGTGGCCTGATCTCCCCCTCGTACACGACTTTGCCTTGCAGCCAAACACCGTCCCCCTCGTCGCCTCTCGATGCGCTGTCGCACTGCCGTTCATCTACAAGGAGGGCCTGCGCTTCGGTTCGCTTCTCGATAATCGTTCTGGGAAGGATCGCTTTGGACTCGTCGACTTCCCGGAGACGCAAGTTCCATGCAAGCTGCTGTATCATTTCGAAACTCACGTCGAAGGCAAGCCCCCGGTGCTATGCTCTGTCGTCCAACGGATGCTTGCCGACGACACTCTCCCCAGTATGCCCTGGGATATGTAGTATGTTGGACACGGATTGAATGACTCTGACTGATGTTCTCTCGCAGTGCGATGGACTTAGGCACGCACGTCGTGCATCGAGGCAAATTTTGGGATGCTGAGGTCATTCTGACAACGGCCATCTCGGCATCGGTGGCTCTGATCCCAGTCCATTCACACCGCCTAGGCCATGATCACCCGCTATATGTTGTACACTCGTTCGACCGTGTACGTTCTCTCCAACTCTTCTGATATTTGCACTGCTAATATTACATAGACGGGGATTGAGCCTGATGATGACTGGTTGCAGGGGGCAGTGGACGAGATTTTGGGAGAGGGGGAAGAGGAAGGAATGCAGGCACCGGTCGCCGGCTGAGTGCCGTAACTCGCGACGCCTCGGTGACCTAGTGCAAGGTGAGCTAGCCGCTGAATCTATCAATCAAGTCCGTAACGCTCTGCCCACCCAACATCACATCCAGCTCTTCTTGAGTCTTCGCTACAGCTTTCGTATCCACCTGGCGACGTTTCCGCCGCAATGCACCAGTGACAGCCGTCGCACATGGGCCTTCCTTCCGCTTCTTTGGCTCCATGTCCACTGGATCCTCCGCTTCGCCCCATAATGTACCGTTCGCAGCCACCCGCCCGCTCGTGAGCCACTCCGGGTGCTTATCAAGCAGCTCTGGCTTGACTTGCCATGCACGAAGACGATTTTTGAGTACCTTGGCTTTCGGTGGAACCGCGTTGACAATGACATCGCCTCGCACACGCGGCACCATCCCTCGGCCGGACTTATCAGGCTCGGGATCATCTGAAGCCTCCAGGGCAGCGTAGAGCTCCGTAAGCTGCCCGAGGATGAAGTTAGCTCTCTCACAGGAAGCCATCTCGGAACAGGCCAATGAGAACCGACCTGTTCACTCCGGTAATCCGGCGCATGACTGATGTACCTCTTTCCCTCACCTCCCTGTACCTCTGGATCATCCTCCTCCTCTGACATCGCATTCGCAATGAATGCCGCGTCGTACTTTGGGTGGGAGTACTCCGGGTGAGCCTTCCTCTTGCGTATGAGAATAGCAAGTTTCTGCTCAAGATTGGGCTATCAGATGCTGCGCAAACGAGTGTTGATCCGACGTACCGAGGCAACGCGTGAATTGTGAGTTGCTCGTTTGTTTCGTGGCGGCTTGGCTGACCTATCTTTCACACCACCATCCTCTTCCTCTCCGTGTTCAAGCCCAAAAGCCGCTGCAGCCTCCGCGTCCTCCTCGTCTTCACGGGAAGTCTCGTCAGTCCTGTTCTCGCGGCTCCACTCGTTGTGCAAGTACTTATACTTCTTCAGCACACGTTCCTTTAGGTGAGCTTCGAGTACTGATGGAAGGAGGACGGCGCAGCCGGGGTACAAGGTGGGCCCGAGTGTGCGCACTCCGAGGAGGACCTTATTGATGGCCGGCGCATTCGAGGGGTGCTTTGCGTCCTTGTCCCACCGAAACCGGAGGAAAGCCTCGCCCGTAGCGGCGTCAATGGGTACGACGTACGGAGCTTCGCCGGTCGGGAAATTGGGATGCGGCGGAAGCCTCTCACCTACGAGTGTCGAGACGCCCATCAGATGTTTGAAGACGAGATTCACCGCCGTCTACCAACACCCCGGGGCGGTCAGCAAGCGTCATAGGGCCAAAGATAAGACCCGTGGTATGTCGACTGTACTTACTTTGATTGGCTTGCTGTTGACGAAGCCGATGCTCCTCTCAATCTTCTCCCTCTCTGCAGCTGATTCGCCCTCAACACCCTCTGCCGTGACATCTCCCCCAGCATCCTCGCCTCCGCCTTCGCCATCGACCTCAAGGCCCAGCGCGGTCTCCAGAATGGCGACTCGCTCGCGCAAAGTCAGAATTTCCGCCTTAGCGGTCCCGATTTCCAAGTGAAGCGCTTTCAGAACCGTGGTGAGCTCGCCTCGCAGACCTTTCGCCCCGTTCTCGATCTCATGCAACTTCTCTTCGTGCTCCTCCACCTTCAGCACGGTGGCTTTCAAGCTCGCTAGGGCGGCGCTGGCGTTTCGAGGCTCGGGTGGGTCTGGCATGGTGGGTTGGGGTATCGAGCCAAGTTGAGGACTCGGACTCGCTCCTGCTGATCCTCACCGGCACACTCTTGATTTCGGTACTTTGTTCGCACTTGTGTCTACTCCTGTCATATATGATCTACGCCAGCTTTGCTATACATGGTGCTCTCGACTGCTATAGCTGGCGAGAAGCCGGGGGAAGGAGCGGTACGAGCCACGCGGAGCTGCTAGCCGCCGGCCGCCCATGAGGTCCGACATTCTAACGAAAGTCCGACGGGAGTAGGATATTGGCAGGAATCGACAAGTTATGGTTCAGCAATCGTATCATAATGATGCTGTTCTATCTCCGCTATTATATCGTACTTATTTCGTTGCAATCTTGTTGGAATCGCCTCATTCTGCCCGTATTCGAACCGTCAGCAACATAGGTTTTCACGCCGTG
>MU277759.1:73772-98989 GCA_022385805.1 Pilatotrama ljubarskyi | reverse complement strand
CTCTTCCTCGCCGGCCTCGGCACAGGCGTAGACGTCGACTTCTCCAAACGCAACCTCGTAGGTGTGGGCCACTCCATGGGCGCGAGCGCCATGTAAGTCTCCCTCTTCTCCGTTTCTTTACAGTCCCCGTTCGTTCTTCTGTATGCCTATCGGAGCTCTATTGCGGCATCGATGCGTACTCCACGTCTCGCCGGACCACCACGCAGGACGGCGGACGTCCTCTCCTTCTCCGTCCTCTGTCCTTGGTGCGGTCGTCGAAGGAGAGTGCGCACTCCGAGCCGCAGCTGCAGTAGGCGCAGAGGGATGGCACCGCTGCTAGTCCTCAGGCCTCGTTCCTGAGCGGGGCACGCGCGAAACACTCTCTGCCCCCGTCAGGCTATCACTTCGCTGCACACCCCGCGTCGCGGCCGCAGAACCCAATCCCGCCCCCGCCCCCCTCTCAGCCACTTCCTGCGACAGCCTGCGCCCGCCCTTCCGGTTCGCAACGGCTACGTTAACGCTAATTACTCACCGGCACGCGCTCCGCGCACTCCCAGAGTCCTCTCGCAGACATACCAGCCACCCCTTCCCTACGTCGGCACCCTCCTCGTCGAACCGATGCTCCTCCCGCCCGCCGTCGACTCGCCTGCCACGGGCGGCCCGCGCAACGTCCTGCTTGAAGGCGCAGAAAAGCGGCGCGACGTGTGGCAGAGCCGCGAGGCGGCGCGCGCGCACTTCGCAGGAAGGCTCCCGTGGAAGACGTGGGACCCCCGCGTGCTGGACGCGTTCGTGAACGTGGGGCTGAGGGCGCTCCCGACTGCGGCGTATCCGGACGCGAGCGAGGGCGTGACGTTGACGTGCACGAAGGCGCAGGAGGCGGTGAGTGTGCGCGTGAGGTTCAGAGCGACGGCCGGTCCCTGACCCGTCTGTTTGCGCGTCGGGCTGTAGGCGTGCTATCGCGACAAGCTCGGCCGGACAAAGGCGTACCGCTACCTCCCGCACCTCTGCGCCGCGATGCCCGTGCACTTCATTTGGGGCGCCCTGGCCGATAACCCCATCCTGTGAGGCTGTGCCGACGCCCGCGTCGCGTCTTGTACTTGAATGCTGACCATTTCGTACAGGACGGAAGAGGTGAAGCAGGGCGTCATGTCCGACGGGACGCGCGGCAAGCATCGGTCGGACCAGCGCGTCGCGGGCGCGGGCCATATGGTGAGTGCGATACCCAGTCTCTCCGTCCGTCAAGCGCTTACCGAGCCCGCCTGCGCGGTCGATAGCTCCCGCAGATGCAGCCTGAGGGGCTCGCGAGTGCGTTGTGGTCGGCTCTTACTGCAAATTCTCGCTCAGTGGGGGGAGAGAGGCCAGAGCGGAGCCGGCTTTGATCGCCAGCCTGTCTGCGCGGTTACATGTGTGCAAGAGACCGTGTAGCTACGGCTCGCGCAGGCGTGCGGCGCGTGCGCAGTTTGCCAGGAGGCCCCCGTGGGGGCATTGGGCCCCGCGCATGTTGGAGGCTTTGGTAAGTGACGGGTTGAGTGTGCTCCCGACGACGGCATCATATCCGGACGTGAGGAAGGTCGTGCTGTCGATGCACCAGCATGCCCGTCCGGTCGCGGTGGAGTGTCCAGCTGGCATCGCTGGCATAGCGGCAAACACCCGACTCCGTTCACCGGAGCAGCAGCCGTCGCCGCCCGCGACGTTCTTCGATGCCAATGCCCGTCCCTGACGAGGCCGTTGAGCCGACCTGAGACGCATCCGCTGCCGTCCGACACGCTGTGCAGAGCTAGCGGGCAACGTGATCGCATGGAGCGGCGCTGCTGCGTGAACCGCTCCTCGCTATCTCGCGCTGCAGCAGACGATGCCCGCTTCCAGAGTCCGTGCGCGGTGTGCTATGTATGTACGTCCTTCTACCGCATCCGCACTTCACGAGTCGCTGACCCCCTCGCCGCCACCTGCTCTATCTACGGGACTATGAACGGAGCCAAACCGACATGACCAGCCCCGTCTCCAAGACGCCTGCTCTCGCCGTGCTCTGCGGCCCTCCGAGTCAAATTTGCGCGCTGCTGTCCGCCCTTCGCCCATGCCAGTGATGCAGCTGTCGACGAGGCAGGTGAGCGACACAGGTATGAGGAGCGTCACGCGCAAGACGGTACGTACCACGTCGAGGTCCATATGCAGTGCGAGCGGTGCACTGTGAGGAGAGGAATCAGTGGAAAGACAGCCTTGCGGCGTGATGGAGGTCCGTATGCGACCTGCGAGCTTGGAAAGGCTTGTCGAGAGGCAAGGAGAATGTGTAACGAGTCGGCAAGAGGGTGGGAGTCGCGCGTGTGCAGACGGGCATGGGGCGCAGGGATGAGGGAGGGGCGGGATGAGAAAGGTGAGTCGTTCCATGTTTATGAGGTACGCTCCGCAGCTGAGCATCGTCGCTAGCGAGTAGTGTGCAGACGTTGCACGATCATCGGCAGCGTGGGCGTGCACACGTCTGCCGCCGCCGGTCACCGGAAACGAAGAGAGGATAAGTGATGATGCCTGGGGCGAGTCTCGCCGTCTGGCACCAACCACACACGACGCATAACGTCGGCGAGCCCAAGATAGCATCTATGTACAGCAGCATTGACCAAGAATACAGAACATTCGACCCTTTGCGGAACCGAGCACCTGCCAAGCACCGCCCAGCGATGCGCCCCACTTCAACCCGCGCGACACGTCTCCTCCACGAACTCCTCAATGGGGTCGTCGGTCAGGGTGTACCTGGCGCGCTTCTGCGCCGGCTCTCCATCGTCGAAGGCGCCGTCGGCATCCTCGATGTCGGACTCATCCTCGAGGACATACCGTGCGCTTGTCACGCCGCGCTTGGGGCGGCGGAGGGGCTGGTTGTATGGGTTAGTGATCGGACGGTGGCGCGGTTTCTTCACGTCACGGCGCTGGCTCCGAGGACGCTTTGGGGGCCGGGCGGTGCCGTCGGCACTGCTACTTCCTGTGCCCGAGGGTGGATGAATGCCGAGCGGAAAGAGCGTCCTCGGATGCAGAACAAGCGGCGCGACGGCCATTGTATCGGGCTTGGGGCTGCGCGACAACGAGTCATGTGCGGTGCTGACAACGGCGTGGCTCGGGGATGAACGCGGATGCGGCAGGATGCTGTCCGGGTCATAGGCAGCCCTCGCAAGGTCGTCCCGTGCAGCGGGCTCGAAGCGGAGCGAGCCAGCGTCCCATGCGGAGCGCAGCTTCAACAGCGGCAGTACACCACCTGCCAGCGAGCTCAGGTTGACGAAGGGGATGCTGGTGGGCCAGCCCACGAGCTTGTACCCGTAGCGGATGACAACAAGCTTTGCGTACTTCTTTGGGGCCCACGACATGTGGGCGCCCGGGAGTCCGGTAAGAACCTCTGCAGATCAGGCTGTGTGAGTGCAAAGAGCGTGCCCGTCAGGTGGAAGTACTGACGAAGCTTGGAATCGAGCTTGAAGCGCAGCTCTGCGCGCACACGGTCACGCAGGGTGCCCAGGGTCTCATAGACCGGTCGGGGACCATCACGAGTCTGAGGGGTGAAGAAGACAAAGTTGACCGGGGAGCTGAACAGCGGCATTGTCGCGGGATAGCGTGTCTAGCGGATCGCTGACTTGGTTGAGCAGCCTGGCAATGAGGAGACTCGAAGCGGAGGTCTCTGAAGCTCAGTGTCCGCGGTGTGTTCTTCTTTTATAGCTAGCATGTCGAGCAGCTGACATTCTCCCATTTGCAGATAATGCCATCTCCGAGCACATTCACACTGGCATCACTCGGAGTGACCGAAGAAGGTGCATCTCACCCGGTAAGTGCCATATTTCTTGCACATAAGCGGTTCCGTGCTGGCTCAGCGGTATGACTTTGAATTCAGTAGCTTTGCAACTCGAAATGTTCCGGCTCGCGTGGCGTGCATTTCTGCACACGTGGTCCTGAGGTCGCTCTCTCTGATCAAGCACTTGGACCGGTCACAAGATCGCGATGTGAGTCGGTGAAGAGGCAAGTTCCGTCTGAACTTGTCCGCTTCCGTCGGACATCCTCACGATTGAGCGGTCCGCGAGGAGATCTACACTGCATTCAGGCCGCTTGGAAGATGACAGCTCACCGTAACAATCTGGGCCACCCAAGCCGGCGGGAAGCCCTGGCTCACGGCAGTTTCAAGGAGTGCATTTGCATGCGTCGTACATGGTACATAATCAGCTAAATCCTACCAGCACCTGTGTAAAGTTTACGCTGCATCATGCAGCCTGTTCTTCATCTCGGGCAGTTACGCCGACGACTCCGACGGGCCTGTCCCTCACAGGCTGACATGTAGTTTTGTCTCGGCCAGCATAAGGGCAATATCGGCACAGCATCCTCACAGGCGAAGATCGGCGCGCTTTGGTGCACTTCTCGAAAACTTGGGAGGTCGCTACGCTCGGGAGACCTGTAGCTGAGCCCATGTCAATCTGTCATCCCCGTGTGGCTCACGGCGGTGAGAGCCCTGCACGCAGCACCCAACCGCTGTCAAACGAGGAGTCATCTGGTGTCAGGCACGTTTGCTCATGCCGGTCACGTCGGGAAGATGAAGCACAATCAGGACATAGGCCTGCTTGTTTCTCTGACACTCTTCCGTGCTTGAACAGTTGACGCTCGCTGAACCGACTAGTTGTCACATCAGAAAGTCAGAAGGATGAAAATCTGCGCTGTCAAAAATAACGGTGGGTCTTCTCATCATCTTCGTTTCTGTCAGTGCCAGGCCGTGTACATTCTCACCATCCTCACATCCCAGATCCTCTGGCTCCCTTGGCGTAGGGATGGAAAGCTACTATGGCAACTTGAAGTATTAGTAGGTAGCAGAGCTACCATCAGTTCGACCACCCTACCAACGTTCTCTGCCAGTGCAGAGTATGCCTGCGCTGCTCCGACTGAATGGTTCTGACAGCGTGATCTCTGGCTGCGCCGGACACCTTCCGTCAACGGAGCCGAATGCACGGTCATGCACCCCGCTCTCACGGGTCTCTGAGATCATCTTGGCGCTCAAATGTGGGTCCACAATGCCCGGAATGGGTCACCCCGCGGGCTCCTCGTCATCTCGCCGGCCTTCTCGGAACCAACGATATGCCCCTTGCAACGCTTTCGATCGCTGCGGCAGGCATCATCAGCAGTGGAACGTGATGAAGCTCCTCAGGTACATCCTCTTCCGGTCTCTCAGGGTCAGTACCTCGGGGACATATCTGAGATCTCCGCACTATCCAGGACATCGCTGAATGCTGCTGGTAAGCTGCTTCTGCTTCTGCTGCGCGCTTGGCTACACCGTCTGGCTGAGGTCACCTGCATCCAGTGCAGATCGTACGGTGCATCTGAATGCCAATTCAGCCGGCACAGAAATGGTTTGCGAGGATGCCTAGCCAGTACACAAAGCCAGCAAAGTCCTGCGCTTTCCCGTGTCTGCACTGGCAGCGAGCGGCCACGACTGGTTGGCCCTGAGCTTCCCTGGTGCGTCTGTGACAAGTGCAGTTTTCGGTCGTGGGTGCCGATGACCCCGTCCTCGGGTCCCAGGTCATTCTGCGCACGATTCACGGCCACTTTTGATTGGACGACGGAGAGCAGTTTATCCGGCGGTGCAAGAGCTCTGTCGGCTCCATGCTGTACTCTGGCTCCCTGCCTGGCAGCACTGAGACTCAGAGCACAACAAGCCCCTTGGCTGCTGTAGTAGACGAAGGCATTGAGCTGGCATCAGAGCCCGGGCCGCCTGCGACAGTATTTTCTGGCTGGACATCTGCTGTAGACTGTGTAGGCATGCAATTGACGCGATTATCAGCCTTGGCCCGTGCTCAAGCGAACGGAATGGCCCGCATCGCGGTCAACTTGAAAAGTGTGTGCAACGAGGCTCGCTGTAGCCTGGTCTAAGGCTTCACATCGCGCTCTGCGGCCGCATCTCCCCGACTCGGGTCACATGGCACGCATTCTATCTGACTGACAGAGTGATGGACGATGACGCAAGCGCGGGTATGGCTTGTTTCTCACCTTGCCGGAGGAACACTCACGAATACACACACCGACTAGACTGCAAGTTGGCGTCGTGCCGCGGCTGTATAGTAGGGTCTGAGCGATTCAAGTTGTAGTCCGTCGCTCGTCCATCCTCTATACTAGTATATGACAGCTTTCAGCTTCAAGTTCCGGCGTGCCCTCCGAGTCATTAGTAACTACTTGAACCGCTTCAAGTGACTAAAGGTACATGCGGAGCGAGTACAACAAGCGAGCAACTTGCCCGCCCATAGTGCAAACGAGCAAATCCGGTGCAGTTGAGTGAGTACAGTGTAGTTGAGTGAGTACAATGCAGATGAAAGAGTACAGTGCAGATGTATACGTGTAGAGCAGATGTATATGTAGAGAGCAGATGTATACGTAGAGAGCAGATGTATACGTAGAGAGCAGATGTATAGAGAGCAGATGTATAGAGAGCAGATGTATAGAGAGCAGATGTATACGTAGAGAGCAGATGAAAGAGTACAGTGCAGATGTATACGTAGAGAGCATACAGAGGCAAGGAATCATTTTCTGTCCGCACGTAGATTTGTGGCAAAGATGAGGCACACTCGATCGCAGCCCTCGTCGTTTCCGCGCGACTCGCAGACGGAGACATTGAGCGAGCGGCCTTCCATCATGCATCGCGTGCAACGCACCTTCCGCGTCAGTCTCGCTGCCTTTCGCGCGACTCTATGATACTGCATGCACCCACGCGTCACTCGGTTCAGAGGGACAAGAACATGTTTCATTGGATGCCGGTCTACGATACACGTGTGGCACACTGCGACCGCCGCCGCTCCCGGTCCCGACGCGCCGGGGGGGTACAACCCCGCCCGCACGCCCGTCCCTCTCCAGCGCGCCGTCCAGCAGCTCGTAAGCCGGGCGGTACCTCTCCCTTCTCCCCCCACCTCCTCCTCGCGGCTCCTCTCCCACCCCTCGTTGGTGATCCGTGCTTAGGTCGTCGAGCCCCGGCAAATGCACCTCCCCGACGCACATCTGCCCTCTCCCTTCAGGGTCTGTCAGCTCCGTGAGGAGCGCACGGTGCGGGAGTGCACCACGATCCAGAGGGTGCGTCCCCAAGTGCGGGTGCGAGAACGGGTTCGGGTGCGCGTGCGAGGGCTCGCCGACGCACGTCGCGCTCGCGTCGCCGTGCAGGATCGTGAGCGTGTCCGGGAGCGGCGCCGGTTGCGGTCTTTGCGGTGCGGGCTGTGGTGCGAGGCCGTTCGTCGTCGGAACGGGCGCGGGCGCGGACGACACGGAGGACGCGCTCGAACTCGACGCGAATCCCCCCTTCGCATCCCCGCACGAGCCTTCGCCGTCCACGATCCTCAGCGCCGGGTTGGGGAACGTGTTGTACGTCGAGCCGAGCGACGTGTACCCCTCGTCGTACAGGCTGCAGTACGGCACGCGGAATCGTCGGAGGAACGCCCACACGTCCGCGTACGCCCAGTTGATGATCGGGTTCACGCGCACGAAGCGCGGCCAGCCCGCGTCGGTCGGGTTGCGGAACCCGAGCTGCGCTGTTCCGTCCATCAAGGTGAGCATGCGCACGAGAAGGGAGCGAGAGAAACGGACGGACGCACCTCCGTGCGGGTCCCCGCGCCGCGTGCCGATGAGGATCGCCTCGATGTGCGGGAAGCGCGCCTTGTAGAGCTCGAGCGCGATACGCATGCCCTCGCCGCCCTTGGCGTGTTTCGGCCGTTGCGTTTCCCCGCCTCCGTCGAGCGTGGCGGGCGGACCGGCCGAGCCTGGGGTGGCGACGGACTCGACGGGCAGCACGGGCGTGGAGCTGGCAGAGGCGGCGGGTATTGAAGGCGCGGGTGGCGGCGGACAACGGAAGAGGTCGAGGTCGTACGCGCGCGCGGCGTCGGCGATAAACGCCTCGAGCTGCGGGAAGGGCGAGGGCACGGGAATGTAGACTGCCGCGAGTGGTCTTCGCTGTGGGGAGGGAGAGCGGCGGCCGAGCGAGGCGGCGACGAGATGGAGGAGGACGGTACCTGCGCCAGAACGAGTGAATACCCGTGTGGGCGGCAAAGGGAGCAAGTTGACGTACAATCCTTGCCGCCGTTGAAGCTGAGCGCGATGTGCTCTTGCCTGAGCTTGATGTGAGACGAGCCAGGATAGTGAGGAACGGGCACGTACCCCCACTCATCGAACGCGTCGTCTATGACCTGGAGGGCCTCGCTGACGGGGCCTGCGAGCGGGTCGGATTGGGACTGGGCGAAGGTATAGACGGCGTCGGCTATGGCGGTGTAGTCTGCTTTCTGCATGGCAGAAGGAGGGGTGGTGGTCAGAGTAGCAGCAGGAGGTGCGTTGGTAGGCAAGAGGCGTGTGCGGAGACGGTAGGTGGAGTGAGAGTGAACAAGGGAGAAATACAAGCGGGCCGCGAGAGAGAGAGCAGGCCTGGCAGGGAAGACCAGAGTGGGGAGTCGCACCGGCGGGCGAGGGCGGAGGACGCTCTCACGGATCAGCGTGACGCTGAGCAGATGGCGCAATGTCCAGGCAGACCGCAGACGTTGTGTTGGACACCTCCGATACTGTATGTACAGTACTAGCAGTGAATGCGAGACGAACAGCAGCTGCAGCACCCGATCATGGCGGGGCGATCGTCACCACAGTCGCAGGACACGTGACTCTGCGCATCATGAGCGGGGACTCCGAGGGAGGGCGCTCAAGTACATGCAGCGCGTCTCTTGCTGGCAAATATTGCGCATGTCCAAAGTATGTGTGATGCGACTATGGGCAAAGTACAGTAGCCGCTGTGGGGTCACTGCTGTAGCCACTGCAGGCGATGTTGAACACTGCGGTGCGGTCCGAGTCGCTGCTGCGATGTGCACAGTACCGGCACCGGTCTTCTGCCACTTGCCGATCCTCTTGATTCACGCCTCGTCCTCTCGCGCCCTCTCGCCATAGAGCCCCCTGCCCGCCTACCTCTGCCTGCCGTGCGCTCGTCCACCTGAGGCTGCATCTGCCCAACCAACTCCACCGCCCGCCAGAATGCAAACCAAATCCTACGTCTTCGACCCCCGCCCCGCCTTCCCCCTCCTCATCACCGCCCGCCAGTACTCGTCTGACGACTGCGCACAGGACGACCCGGACGCCCTCACCCTCGTCTTCGCGCACGCCACCGGCTTCCACAAGGAACACTGGGAGCCCACCCTCGACCACCTCTTCGCCCTCGTGCGCCAGTCTGCAAACGCGACGGTCAAGATCCGCGACGCCTGGTCCATCGACGCCCCAAACCACGGCGAGGCCGCCGTCCTCAACGAGAACGAACTGTTGTGGGGCTATGTCCCTGTCTGTACGTCCCGTCCCCTCCCTACCGTCTGGCGCACTCCTGACGCTATGCTCGGGCAGTCCCCTGGGAAGAGTACGCCCGCGCCGTCCACCTCTTCCTCGCCGGCCTCGGCACAGGCGTAGACGGCGACTTCTCCAAACGCAACCTCGTAGGTGTCGGCCACTCCATGGGCGCGAGCGCCATGTACGTCCCGTCTCTCCGTCTCTTCTCTATACCACGCCGCGGCGCCAACGGCCCCTTACTGACCGACGCGCACCGCGGCCTATATCCAGAATCCTCTCGCAAACATATCAGCCCCCGCTCCCCTACGTCGGTACCCTCCTCGTCGAGCCGATGCTCCTCCCGCCCTCCGTCGATTCCCCTTCCACCGGTGGCCCGCGGAACGTCCTGCTCGAAGGCGCAGAAAAGCGTCGGGATGTCTGGCCGAGCCGCGACGCGGCGCGCGCGCAGTTCGCGGGGAGGCTCCCGTGGAAGGCCTGGGACCCGCGCGTCCTGGACGCGTTCGTGAACGTGGGCCTGAGGGCGCTCCCGACCGCGGCGTATCCGGACGCGAGGGAGGGCGTGACGTTGACGTGTACGAAGGCGCAGGAGGCGGTGAGTGGGCGCGTGAGGTTCAGAGCGACGGCCGTCTCTGACCGCCTGTCTGTTGTGTTCGTGTATGGGTGGGTCATAGGCGTGCTACCGCGACAAGCTCGGCCGGACGAAGGCGTACCGCTACCTCCCGCACCTCTGCGCCGCGATGCCCGTGCACTTTATCTGGGGCGCCCTGACCGATAACCCCATCCTGTGAGGCCGCGCCGACGC
This sequence comes from Pilatotrama ljubarskyi, assembly GCA_022385805.1. Taxonomy (NCBI): domain Eukaryota; kingdom Fungi; phylum Basidiomycota; class Agaricomycetes; order Polyporales; family Polyporaceae; genus Pilatotrama; species Pilatotrama ljubarskyi. The sequence continues at coordinate 88,905 of MU277759.1, read as the reverse complement.
CCGCGTCGCGTCTTGTACTTGAATGCTGACCAGTTCGTACAGGACGGAAGAGGTGAAGCAGGGCGTCATGTCCGACGGGACGCGCGGCAAGCATCGGTCGGACCAGCGCGTCGCGGGTGCTGGGCACATGGTGAGTACAGCACCCTGTTCTAATTCGTTTCGATCCGTCCGTCGAGTCGTTGTGCTCACCCGGCCCCCGCGGTCGATAGCTCCCGCAGATGCAGCCTGAGGGGCTCGCGAGTGCGTTGTGGACGGCCCTTACTTCAGATTCTCGCTCCGTGGTAGGAGAGAGGCCAGCGCGGAGTCGGCTTTGATTGCCAATCTATCTAGACGGTTCAATGGGCGCAAGGGAGCATGCCATGTACACTACGGGTCGCCCCCATGGGGTGCCCGAACGCTGATTTCACCTTCCATGCACAACTCCGACGTGCGGTCTGCCCAGCGCTGCATTCGTGCTTCGGAAGCAGTAGCGGACTCGGGATGCGACGGCACGGGGACGGTCGAACGGGTGTCCTCGAGGTCAACGACGAATACTTCTCATCACGTGGAGCCCCGCTATCGCACGCAGATCTGCAACGGTTGATGGGTTCAAGTTGAGACGAGAACGAAGTTCAATGAGAGTTGTACTTCTCCATCCAAGTCCCTCACTGAGGCCTCAGTATAAAGCACCCCGATGGATTCAAGACCCAACGCCGCGTAAGTTTCCCTCCGCATCCGCAGAGCAATCCTATCCTATCCTGACACACGCGTCTCAGGTTGCCGATATTGCGGCTCGACGACGACGTGTTCCACCACCTCGCTGAACAGTTGCAGTATGAGCTGAGCCTGCGAGCGTTCTCGAGGACGTGCAAAGACGTGCGACAGCGCTGCATGCCGGTGCTGTTCCGCGCGTGCGTCGCTCAGCCCCTCACCAATATCAAGAGTTACTTCCTCCCGGAGGTGCTATGGCCTCATGTCAGGTGAGACCTCTCCTGCCGAAGTCTACTAGCGTATGGAACGAACGGACGGACTTTGTTGACTCGTGTACCCGGATATACGCCAGGTCGCTCACTTTCATCGATCCCTGCGCCATGATCTCGGCACCGAACAGGCTGCCACAGTGGAGCGACGAACCACCGCCGCACACCGTCCAAGTTGGTGTGGGAGGAGAGGACCCGCTCCTGTGCCGGATCTACGACGAAACGACCCTTCGTGCTGCTCTGTGGAACATGCCGCAGCTGCACACTCTCGTATTGAAAGTATGAGCGCCTCGATGGCCCACGGCCTCCCCTGGTCCGTCCTCGAAGTCGTGGTGAGCGTCCCGCACCTGCGCGGGTTCACGTGCGAGAGGTATTTCATTTCGACCCGACCGTTCTCATCTGGCCTTCACGGCCTCTCGCTCGCTGGACATGCCCCGCTCGAGTGTTTCCTGTACGTGTCGTGGGACTATCGCCAGCCACCGAGGGACTTCCCTGCCGAGAAGGAAGCGCTGGATTTTGTCCTGAACGCGCTGAACGAGTCGCTAAGAACTCTGGAGCTTCCGACAAGACCGTCCACTATCGACACCTTGGCTTCCCTGACCTGGCCGTCGCTTCGCACGCTCACGCTCCGCGGGGACCCGCCTCGGCTCGACAGCGCCCCCGCTGGTAGTGAGCCACAGACGTCTTACATCTCTGCCCTCTCGACCATGCCTAAGTTACGCGGGTTGGAGCTGTCTTTCTCGTACCCGCGGGAACCCAGCGCCCGGGCTTCCCTGACGTCCGTCTGGCCCCCGCAATGCATCGCGACGTATCCGTGGCCCGACCTCGAACGTCTGACGCTGTCCTATCCGCGCGCAGATGACCGGCTGTACACGCACCTCCCCGCTACGCTTCGCAGCCTCTCGCTGCGGTACGTCCCACACCTGGTAACAGCCGCGTGGGCGGCAGACACAGATCAGTACAGACCGCCGTGGCAGGAGCCACCGCTGCTGGCGCGAGGGCTGCTGGACATCCTGCGGCGGTGCGGGACGCCAATGCTCGAGGCGCTGGAGGTGGAGTATCATCGCACTGAGCGCGACCCGGAGGCAGAAGGTGCCTTGTTGCAATACTTAGGCGATGCGTTTCCCAGGCTCAGCTCGCTGAAGATCTTGCGATACCATGCGGAGCGAAGGAGGGAGGTGGACGTGGTGAGCATCCCGGACTCTCGGTGTGGGCTGGTACGCGCAGTGAGAGCTCGTCTGACACTCCGTCACAATCCAGGAGTCCATCGCGCGAGCCGTGGGTCGTCTCGCCCGACTCCGCACCGTCTCCTTGCATCTGGACCTGCCGGAGACGCCGTCGAAGCGGTACTTTGGTCGGCTTGGCGGGTCGTTCAACTTCAGAGAAGAGAATCAGCTCGTATTCCGTGCAGCCGTCCAGCGCGCCGCCGACATTCTCGCTCGCCATCTTGGCTCCGGCGTGGAGCACCTAAAGATGCTCCGTCCGTACTCTGTTGTCTCCCACGAATGGGCCGTGTACCGCCTCGTCCGACGCGACAGCGATCCCGGGTCCGGAAATGGCTCGTCCGTCACGGCGCGAGCCGAGTACGATCATAAACTCACGGTGCGCGGCATTCTTCGTTGTCCACCACTTTTCGCTCTTCTCTCGTCCTCCTTGCTGACACTCTGGTCTCGTTTCTCGTATGCCGTGCTCATCTGTTCGGGGTCCTGTTCCGACTGCAGCACCCTGAGGACCGTTTTGCCATACCGATCAAGCCGAGCCCACCGCTCCTCTCTCCGGGCGTGCAGCACTTTCTCCCCATCAGACACGTCTCGCGGTGATCCCCGCGGTAGTTCTCGTAGCAGCTCTCATAGCAAGCCTCCGACACGAGTACTAGTGTCCGCTACTCCCAGCGAATATTTACTACGCCATTCTTGGTCGTGTCTGCCGGTTACATGAACAAGGGCTCGACGAAGATTATTCCGTGGGGTGGTGGCGAGTAATCAATGCATTGTTAGCATCATAGTAGCATGGTGCAGTGCTCTTTATCAGCCACGCTCGCAGTGATCATCTCGATCCGAAGGGTGTAGCAACCCTTCCACACCAAGCTTTCCTGCCACGACGTTGATGTGGCGGTCGGCTATATCCACCAGGTCTTGGTACACGTCGCCGATCTTGCCCTCATCGAGCAGACCTGGCAGCCCTTGCGCACGCAGATACTCGTTTGCAAGGAAGAACGCTGGAGAACGTGTGAGGACGGATCCTATCCTACTCATCCAGAGTTGCTCAGAGGAGCGGGGTCAGCGTACCTGTGCGCTTGTTGCCATCCAAGAACGGACATGTCCTGTACGAAGCACGAGCGTTTCGACATGGTCAATATTCGGACGAAAAGTTCGGAAGGTTGAGAAGCACCGGTGATGATACCGTAAGAGAGGGTCGCAGCAAGATAGGTGGCATGGCGGTCAGGCTCGTAGACCGCTACATTCAGCGGGCGCGCCAGAGCGGATTCGAGCTCGTTGGGCTTCACGAGCTGGTGTCGAGCAGGGTGCACTATCTGCGCATTGATGCGGCAGGCGTATTCTGGCGTGAAAAGTCGTGCAAGTCGTGCAGCATGTGCAGCCATTCTAGGTGTATAGATAGCTACGTACTCAGTCCTGAAGCTGCTGCCGGTGGTGGCGGTTGCTAAGTCTCTGCAGCGGCAAGGTCCGGTTGGAACAGAGTCCGAGTTGTAATTCCAGGCTAGTACAGCTAACTATGTATCAACCTGTGTCCAGGTTCTCTCAGTACTACCACTACTACATCGGCGTGCGCATGCGAGAGCTTGGGCAAATGCTTGTGTCTCGCGTCTTTCGCGGCGTGCCCAGTGGTGGTCTGAGAGGCAGAGTTGCAGGATTGCGACGGTGCCAATCCATCCTCAGCTCCACCGGCGCCACCGCGAAGGAGTTCAAGGTCGTTCTGGAGGACAACGACACCCTGTACATCGACCAGGAACTGGCTGAAGCTCTAGGGTGGACGCCTCAGGTGGCGCATTCCGACTCCGGAACGCCGGGGACGGTGTCGTTGACACTCAGCGGATGGGCACCCCATTACTTCGCCATCGCGCGCACCGGGTCGGATAGCGGTTCGTGATGACATGCTCCTATGACTTCTTGACATCCGAGGCTAACGGATACACATAGACCGTCTGGCTCGCGCCACTGTGGAGAGCAGCTGCAATCCCAGAGTCCAAGCGATGCTGGAGTACCTGAAAGATCGGTGATGAAGAGCGACAGCTCGACCGACGACTTCAGATGTATAAGCCCCACATTTGCTTCGGGAGACATATGGATCATTGCAATACAGCTTCGCACGACGCTCACCCGTTTCCCGGGCCCCGTTCATCTGCCGAGCCAGAGTAGACCTAGTCGATTGTCGGAGTCGTTTGAGTCGTTATGGCATAACCAGCGGGCCTGAGTGTCGAGTCGGTCGGAATGTCAGTTTCGAAGAAACTGGGGCTGCCGTGCCGTCCTTTGCACACCGCGCGCCGAGGGGGGCCCTGGGATGCAGCGAAATCAGTTACCGGCGCGTTCAAACCCTTCTCCAGACTCGCAGGCTCCTGTGGTCCCGGCAAGTAAGTACAGGTCTCCGAGGGAGGCATATTGGGCCCTCGTAACTGACGATCCCTCAGCTCGCCAGATAAACTACGTCTAAGGGTAGTTACCCCTCGCGGCTCGACACCGAGAATTCTTGATCTGACACGCGCATGACGCTTAGCATGTTGGCCCTAGTACGTGTTATGAAAGAGCGCTGCCATGTTGCCTGTACATCGCATCGCCAAGCGTGCAATTCGGAAGGCACGCTAGTCGACTGGCTACCGGAGAGGCCTCAATTGCGTGATATGTCCACCGTCGAGTATTCCTCGCCGGTCTTTGAGGAGTTGGGTGTACAATGATATGAGACTGCCTTCCATACACTTTCCTTGGGCCTCTTCTTCCCGAATCCTCCTATTTTCTTTCGCCGCCGCTGCGAGACTAGCAACACCCATCGGCCGTTCCTGCGTACAATTTCAGCAGCCTCTCGCGTCACCGGAGCCATTCGTGTCGTCAACACCTGAGCACTGCTCATCTTCCATCGGCGACGTCACGATCTCGTTTCCTCACGAGTCTACGACTTGGTCTTGATCAGCCCTGCCATGAGGTCGAAGCTGTTCCCGTCCGGCTGGAGGTCGATGAACTCCACGCCTTGGCCAGCGCCGCCCCAGCCGTCCCGCTCAGGCAACGTGCGGAGAAGCCCGTGGTCCGGCGTGATCCCGACGATGCGCACCTTCCGCGGCGGGCTCACCGTCGTGAGCGTCACAAGCTGGTCCCTGTGTGACGGCGGGTTAACGGTCAGCAGGACTGAGCTTCACGGGCATGGTGGAGCGACGCACGAGTGCAGCCATCGGTCGAGGTACAGATCCATAAAGGGCTCGAAGGAGCCGCGCGCGCTCACGAACTCGGCCCACATCCGCTCGAAGCGCGCCATGATGGCCGCGAGGGTACGCTCCATTGTAGGATGTCGCTCTGACCCAGGGGGGAGGAGCTGAGCGAGCGAGGTAATCGGCGGCGGGTTGAGCACGTTCAAGCCGCACCCTATAGCCACTCTCAGATGAGACTTTAAGTTCTCAATGGCCGTGAGCAAGGAGCGGACGCACCTATCACAAGCTCGATCTTCCCCGCGCCAAAGCTCGTATTCACCAATATCCCGCCGATCTTCTTCGCGCTCTTCTCGCCCCCTGCCGTGCCGGGCATCTCCGCATAAATGTCGTTTGGCCACTTGATGCGCACGCGCCCGCCGTCATGTGGCCCGAGCACCGCGGAGTCGCGACACGCCTCTGCGACGGCGAGTGCGAAGAGGTACTGCACGAAGACGATCTTTTGCGCTGGGAGCACGGAGAGCGGCACGCGCAGCAGGAGCGAGAACTGCAGGCACCCGGGTGGGGAGAGCCAGACGTTCCCGCCGCGTCCACGCCCAGTGAGCTGTGAGGAGGCGAGCGAAAGGAGCGGAGTAGGGAGCGTCGAGAGGAGACGCATGTTCCTATGGAGCGGATGGAGGGATATCAGAGTCAGCCGCCCATCGCACAAAGGATGTGAAAGAGAGTGGCGTACTTGTCCAGCATGGTCTGCGTGCTGGTGACTACCTCCGCATGGAGCATCGCTTCGCCCATGCCCCACCCCTCGTCCGCATACGACTCTGGGCAGCCGCGCTCCTTCCGCGCACTCTCGAGTGCCGTGTAGTACGCTTGCAGATCGAAACGCGGGACAAGCTCCCGCGGCGGGAGGTCCTTCCCTTCGTACACCACGACGTGCTTCGGATTCCACGTCGCCGGATCATCACTCGGATAGCGCCTCGCTTGCTCCGCACCCAGAATCGCGTCCGCACTGGACGAGGGATGGAAAATGAACGTGTCGTTGCTGTCCTTGAACTGGTAGCCCTTCTCGCCTACAGTCCCGAACGCCGGGATCTCCAACTCCTTCAAGACGCTGAGCGCGACTCCAGGGCGCCACGGCGCCCCCGTGAGGACCTGCGCGGTGGGTCGCGCTACGCTACTACCTTGAGCGGGGAGAGTGAGCCCCAGGTCGGCGAGTGTGTCGCGCAGGATACGGATGCGACCCTCTTCCGCCCTGGATAGCTCTTCGGGCGTGAGCGCGGAATATTTTGCGATGATGGATGTGGCGAATTCCTCCCGCAGAGAGTACTCGAGGTGGACGCTCCAGAACGCCGCGGCGCCCTGCCCGATGCGCGCCTTGACGCCCGCAACGACGCCCGGGTCTTCCTGAGGTGTGTATCGCGCGAGGACATTGGGAGTGTCCGCGTTCGCAATGTCCGTCAAGTCGATCGCACCGCCCTTTACCCGGAGGACTCCGTCGATCGTCGTCCCGTCTGAAAGTCGTACACGTGCTGGCTCGGCCAAGACCTCGTCTCCTGTAGCCTTCGTCGGGACCACAGAGAAATTCAGCCTGGACTCGCCGTCGCTCAGAGTCAAGATGCCTTCTTCGGCGAGAGTGACGCTCTCGATGCCCGCGGCGAGCGAGATCCGCGCGCGGCTCGCGCGGGCCTGCACCGCCGAGCCGAGAACGAGGACACGCCCTCCACGTTCCGCGTACTTCTGCACCTCCGCCGCGGCCGCTGGGGAAATGGCTGAGGCGGGGGAAGAAGAGGGGAGGAAGGAGGGCACGACGAGGAGGGCGCAGGTGCTGGCCCACGGGTGCGCCGCGAGCGATTGCGGTGCGACAGGCTGGACAGCGTAATTAGGCAGGAGAGTGGCGCGGAGCGTGGAGAGGGTGTGGGAGAGCGAGGGCGGAGAGGTAGCGGGGCCTGAGTAGACGAGGACGTTCATGGCGTGCCGGTATAGCTTGCGATGGTAGGAAGGTGTTGACGAGCAGGCGAGCGTATGGGGGCGAAGGGACAGGCAAGGGGCGACACGGAGTTGTGGACGTGCGAGTAGCAGGCTGGAAGCGTATCGACTAATGCTTGCGACACAAGGCACTTCAAGCGACGTTCTGCCGTTCTGCGGTCGTCTCCCACGGAGAACCCTTGCAAGCTTTGGCTTTCGTGAGACCTAAATGTAGCGTTTGCTGCCGTCCACCCCTGTAGAGGAAGCGTTGATTTCTTCGCACGCGGCTCTATATAGCTATCCGATATCGTCAGCGATCTGACCTGCTAAATGACCTTCAATCGGCCTGGAGCCGTGCCGCCGCTGCTACCGCTACGAGCACCGACATCGCACAAGATGCCCTAACAAGCTTCAGCTCTATCGTGGCAGTACACCGCGACGACTGACAAGGGTAGGATTGAACATGCAGGTCTCGAAGATCTGCTTCATGAGCCACAGCTCGAGAGCGCAGCTCCCCAGGCGTAACTAGAGCAGTACAGCCCGGTGAGAGGTGCCCTTGCATTCTTAGTCTCTCAGTGATAGTCGTTTCGTACGATCGGAGCACACATACAGAAGCATGCTCCTGCCGCACGAGCCTCAGGCTAGTGCTCACCTTGATGAATTGCAGTATGTCTCAGGCCCGTACAGCAGTGCCTGGATGACTCTGTCTCCCCTGCAAGTTCAGAGTGTGAGTGTTGTGAGTGGTATTGGCAGCCGGACCCGACCTGCCCGATCGAGATCTGTGTAGATCGGTGGCTCTGTCGATCATTCCTCCTCGTTTGCCTTCGAAGTTTCTACTTACGTCTTTGAAAGAAATCGATTACTTACAAGAGTTCTCTCCCTTAACCTCGATATTTTTGGATTACCGGAGACTACACTGGACTGTTTGGAATCGGATCCACACCCTCTCATAGTGACTGAGGCCTGGAGTACGGTCTTAGCCCAATGGGCGGATGTCAACGCACATACAGCCACGTACCCGTCGGACCGAGGCAGAGGACAGAATGCAGGGTACTACATACAAGATAAGTACAAGGGAAGGTGCGTGCGGCACCTCGCTGCTACCAGTCTCTGCCAGTCTCTGCCGCAGCGAAGCGTCGCTCTCTCGTCGCGGACCGGACTACTCCGTCCTCACCGTCTCGGCCGCAGCAAGCCCATCCGGCTCAGAAGAATTAGCGTACACATGCGCTATCTTGTTCTCCCCTGGGCCAAGAGTAGGCGTGTCTAGCACGATCGACCCAACGACAAGCGTCTCCGCCTCGCTGTCCGCCGGATGCTGCTGTTCCTTCGAACCCGGCGTTTCGTCTTCAATGTCGTCGTACTCTTCGTCTGGGGGCGGCCGCTTGTAAAGGTGACCCTTCGTTTCGCGTGCCCATCGCGAGAGCGCGGAGCGCGCTGAGCCCTGTCGGCGTGCGAAGAAGATGAAGCGGAGGGCGAGGTAGGTGCTGAGCGTGCTTGCTGTGATGGGGACCGAGAGGACGAGCAGGAAGAGCAGGATGCAGGCAAGCCAGAAACCTGAGATAATTGGATGCGATGTCAGAAGTCTACGCATGTTGCGTGTTGGTAAGAGGGGAGACGTACCGAAGAAGAGGACGACGGAGAGCGCGGAGAGGATAGCGGTGCAGAGAGCAAAGAAGACGAAGGACGAGAAGATGAATATGGAGAATCCTCTACATAAAGTCGTCAGACAAAGCCATCATAAGGTCGTACCCACAGACTCACATGAAGGAGAGTATGGGCAAAGCACTGAGGGCTGCGTAGGCCGCAAGGAATGTCTTCGTGTACGCCCAGAAATCAGCTATTCAGCGCCGCCCCCTACAGTATCCGTATGCCCTCACCGAGCGTATCGGATGCTCCTTGAACGAGGCCAGCACGTATCGTACCGTCGGCCTTGCCAGCTCTCTCTCAAACCTATCCCACACACCCGACATCATCAAATTTCCACAGTATACGCATACACCCACCCGAACGCAGCGTCCGGTCAGCCGCCGTTCATGTCCGGGAACTTTGCAACACTTACCGGCCAAACGAACGGCGCACGGCGGTGGCGCTCTTCTCAAAGTAGGCGGAGAGGAGGTCCTCCTGAGTCTCCTCGTTTTCGTACATCGTCGTGGTTGGTGGTCAAGGTGTGGTGGACAGTGAGCGAGCGATGACGCGCATCCCCGCGCGACGCGTCAAACACGATCACGCGAAGCTGGTTGAGGAAGCGCCCGTCCCTCGGCCTCCTCGGCATCATCTCGAGGCGCCGCATTCCTCTCCTCTCAGGCTGCTCTTGTCGCCGTCCATCACGACGTGCTCGCTCTTTCGCTCGACATACGTACATCATAGGTCATAGGCAGTACCCACGGACGCATAGCACCACGATGCCAGCGGCAAGCACCAGCAGTGCTCCTAGCGACGCGGACTCCTGGGGCGGCCCCGCAGTACGTTCCCGCGCCCGCCTCATCGTCGAGCACGCTGTATGAATACCAGCCAGACAGCCACGGCCCTCGCGCGCACACATCCACTTGCACACACCTCAGCGGTCACCACCGTGCGGGACGACTGGGACGACGATGATGACGAGGAGACCGGCGAGGAGGACCCGCAGAGACTCTGGGAGGAGGCGTGAGTGGCGCGTTTTGCTGCCTTTCATACGAGCGGTCATTCTGACAGCGTGCGCGCAGGAACAAGAGGGCACCTATGCCGCAGGTCGTGATCGCGAACTCGAGTACCAGCGCCGCCGCCGCGCTCTCCCCGCCGCCAGCCGCGCTTCAACCGACACTCCGTATCCTCAAGCGGCCTTCCGCCTCCGCGTCCTCGTCTAGCGGTTCAACTTCCCCTCAGCCATCAGCTTCGAGCCCTCCACCCACGGACGCATCGTCCTACGCCGAGCGCGAGGCGCGTTACCAGGCTGCGCGCGAGCGCATATTTGGAGAGGCCCCCGCCGCTGCAAACGCGCTGCGCAGCACGACACCGGCAAGCCCCCAGACGACGAATGGTCCACAGGCGGTGCCGACCGTGCAGATCGCCCGGGAGCCCAAGGGCCCGCCACCCAGTGCTGCGGCACAGGGGATGGGCGACCCGGCCTCTGGGGATGTGAGAGGTTTCGTGAGTCGCAGGGGGAAGACGAAGGACGGGAGTAAGAGGTGAGCGCTGGGCTTCGAGTGCCGGGGGAGGCGTGAGCATGCTTGAGGACGTCAGTCGTTGTATGCACTGCATGAGGGCGGTAACATGATACCCAGAGATACTTGTCGGTGCTTGGCTATAATATGGAGCTGATGCGAGTATGCAGTAGGATTTCCGCTTAAGAGGTAGTTAGAAGGTAGATCCGAAGAACACTTCGGGGGCTCTAGTACGCAAACATTGGAGACGTCGGCTTGAGAGTTTGGAGGGTTGGGCGACTACCAGGCCTCGTCGGCAATGAGAGATCATAGAGATCTGTGAGGTAAATCATAGGATCGCGTAGACAAGAAACTCGCACTCCTAGTAACACATGCAACCACCATCGTTACCACACCATTCGTTCGTAAACACGTTCAAGATCATAGCACCGTCGCGCTCGGCCCGCCCGCTCTCTTCCGGCCGCTGAACCCCTAGCATGGCAAGCATTCCGGGGCTCCAGGGCTTCCGATATGCCTTGGAACTTCTCCGACAGGTATCCTGTCAGAGGCCTTGTTATCTTAAGCCGCCGCTGCCTCATAGAGGTACGTTCCGAGGAGCTGGCTCTGTGCACCAATACGAGCGTAAGCAACATGAGGGCCAGCGACAGTGACAGCAGGGCTCACTCCTCTGAAGAAGTTGTCGGAGTCGATCTTCTCGTTCGTCGAGCTGTACGTGCGACCATGAGCGTCACATGGCAGACGCGATTTGCGAGCGAACTGGCACTCACTGAGCGCCATCGTCGCCGCGGCCCATGGGGAGCAGGAGCACGTCCACGCCCAGGCTGTCCGCGAACGTGAGCGTGACGGGAATGGAGCCGCCCTCGCGCGTCATGTCCGGGGTGACCTTGTAGATTTGCTACATCCCAGAGAAACGCCTCATGAGGACCGGAGAAAACGAACAAATCATGCACGAATACGCACCTGCGTCGCGCGAATTGCAGCCTGGTAGTTCCAGGAGTGCTCCCAGTCCGCGAGCCACGCGTCGGCGCCGTCCATCCTCTCGACGGTGAGCGTGTTCTTCGTGCCTATCTTCGCGAACTCGCGCTGAAGGTACGCCTTGACGAGCTCGTCAATCTTGTCGACCGTTTGTGGGATGACGGTCCTTCAGGGGCAGCGGGCGAATCAGAGGAAGCTCGTCCGCCCAGACGACGTGACGTAGCGTACCTGATAGAGAACTTGGCCGTGACGCTAGCGGGAATGACTGTCTTTGTGCCAGAGCCGGAGAAGGCGCCCTGGATGCCGTGGAGCGACAGCGACGGCATGCGCATGCGGCCCATCAGCACGGTGACCGTGTCGTCTGAGAGTGCGATGGACGCGCCCACGGCATCGTCGAGATCCTTCATCTTGAAGTCGAGCTTCTCATATAACTCCCTATATGTGATCAGAACGGGCATCTCTGAAACAAGTCAAGGAGAGACGCACTTCTCGTCCTCTGTGGCACCCGGCACCAGGTCCTCGACCCCGTCGACGAGGATAGTCCCGTCAGGCGCGACAAGCTTGCTCATCAGGATCGCTAGGTCCGTCATCGGCTCGTGCACCATCCGGCCGAACACACCGGAGTGAAGGTCTTGCGTGGGACCAGAAACGGTCATCTGGAAATAGACGATACCGCGGAGGCCGTAGGTGATGCACGGCGTGCGCGCAGTCAACCAATAGTTGTCTGACTACGACAGGTCACAGTTCAGCGTACATGCGCGAGGATTGTGCAGAGGTACGCACGATGCACATGGCGTCAACGCCTGCAAACCACCCCTGATCACCCTTTGCAGCCTCGGACCGGATGAGGTCGTCGAGGCCATTGCTACCGCTCTCTTCCATGCCCTCGAAGCAGAACCGCAAGTTAACGGGGAGGTCGAGTTTCAGCGCCTTGTGCGCCTCGAGGACGTTCAGCCATCCGAGAATGGGGCCCTTGTCGTCCGTCGCACCGCGCCCAAACAGCCTACCCTGATCGTCCTTGGTAAGGACGAAGGGGTCGGTGTTCCATCCGTCGCTCTTCTCAGCCTGCGGATGAGGAAATACGTGTCAGCGGTCGAGCCATAGCGCGAGAAATCGAAGGAGGATACGTACCGGCTGGACATCGTAGTGTCCGTATACGAGAATTGTCTTCTTACTGGGGTCCTCCCCAATCCTACCGAGGATCACTTTGGGCAAAGGAAGGGTCTGGCCGTCCATCTCCTGCTCGCCAAGGTCTCTCAGCTCCGTCTTGACATTGAGATCGTTCAGCTGGCCGTTGAGCCATTGGGTCATGTTGAGGACGTCGGGCCGGTGCGCGGCTTCGCCGCTCACACTGCAGAACACCGAAGGTTAGCATCTTCATGAGTGGCAGGAGCGGGTGTTGAACAGTAGAACGTCCTAAGGCGCATCACAGACCTTGGAATGGCGACTGCATCTGCAAGCCTCTGGACGAAATGTTCTTGGTTCTGCGCGTCCGCGATGTACTGCAAGAACGCTGTGGGAGTTGTCATGGCTGGAGTATAGCTAGAGATCGAATGTGCGTGGTGCGGTACTAAGCCGGGTTGGGAGACATGCAGTATTTATATGCTTCGCCATGCACAATGGTTTTACGTTCCCGAACACGCCTCATCACGAAGGTTCTCCGGGTGCTACTGAAGCGGGGTTTCCATGACTTGCAGCACTGCAGATGACGGGGCATGTGGAGCTTTATTCGGGATATATCAGAGCGAAAGGGAGGGCGCTGCATAGGTGTAGGGAAGGAGAACATCCGGGCTCTTGAATTGGAGCGTCAAGCGACGGTCCACGCGATCAGTTGGGGTCATCCAATGCGTAGCTCTGCGCCTCCAGAGCATGCACTGAAGCGAGCAAAGTGGCCCAATGTCAGTTCCGGTAGCCTCATGAACAGCAAATGCTGACGGATGCTTGGAGAACCGTAGACGTACTGTGCCTCCGCAGGCTACGCTGTCAACCTTGCCGCCTTCGCTTCTCGCTGCCTGAAGCCGGATGACCCTGCTGACCACCCGCGATAGGCAGCCTCTTGCACTTACACGCCCGGGACGGTATACTTGCGTGCAATATCGAGCGTTTGTGCTTTTCGTCATCGAGCAGTTGCCGACCTGTCGAACCATCCTGCACCATCGGGCGCCAGCCCCTCGACAGCGGGTATGGAGCGCGTACGTCGTATCGCCACGCTTTCTCCGTAAAGCACTACATGGCGTGGTTTGGAAAACACAAGAGGTCTCCTGGGATGCTGCTCAGTATGCAAGCACCTTCTGAGGGTGGAGCAAGCCCGACCGTGATACGACAAGGAGTTTTATTTTCCCCCGTGTACCCCTCCGGACGAATGCATGTACGTTCCTGCACAATGTGATCCGATTCTTGCATTCGCCGCCGAACAGACTCGGTAATTGCCTTGCGGGTCTGTCACTTGAGCCAGCTCTCCAGACGGCTGTGCCAGCCAGGGAGTGCATAGAGAGCTGCAGGGCGCCTTCGGGATGCAAGCAATGCAACGTTAATGAGCAGCGGTCCGTGCAAGTGCTGCGTGCAAGTGAATGTCACACTGGGCGCTGTATGCGCTAGGTCAGTATATCGCCATGTCCGTGTATAGAGAGAACCCCCACCTTCACGCATGCACAGGTGACATCTTCGCTTCGTAATCATACCGACTCCTCTACCCTGCCGCCATTAAATGTGGTACACGGCTGGTCTCGTACCCAGACGATGGTGTGATACACCCGCACCCCACCACCGCGGTCACACCAACGTCTGGGGCAATTTAACCGTGGACTATACCGTGGGCTTTAGCGCCCGCCCATTTTGGTATATCGGCCTAAGCGCGCATAGATAACTCTCGCTTAGATCTCCCACCGCTACGGCGCGCCTGTCTGAACACAACTTCGACTCCTTCCTGTACGCAAGGTGCCCTCTTTGGCTTGCCTGAATGCACAAATGGACGCATAAATTTCATATGGGTACCATAGGATACCAGGGAAGGCGTCCGGCGACCAGATGGCCAGTCAGGACCAATCGACAACATCCTAACTTGAAGTCCGTATTCCTGCCTTTCCCGTGTTAATTACCATGCGATGCCGCTTCTGCTGGAGGTTTTCACCTATATGCACCATATACACGTCATGTACCAGCGAGACTGCCCCCCGAGGGGCAATCACGACCAGTGGTGGTACTCTGAAGCCAGCGGTGGGAGATCTAAGCGAGAGTTATCTATGCGCGCTTAGGCCGATATACCAAAATGGGCGGGCGCTAAAGCCCACGGTATAGTCCACGGTTAAATTGCCCCAGACGTTGGTGTGACCGCGGTGGTGGGGTGCGGGTGTATCACACCATCGTCTGGGTACGAGACCAGTACACGGCAGGCATGCCTCGATATGGACCGGTACCATTTTCGGTCAATAGTCGAACGAAGAGTTTACCTTTGTCACGGCTATATGCCGACGATATGACCGGTCCGGGAGGAAATCTATGCCCCGCGTATGTTCTGAATATTGTCCGGTCACAAGGATTAACTATTGCACTGTGGCATATTGATCCAACAGGCGTCTCATGGTCAAAGGATGTAACGCCTTTGTGACTAGACAATAGTCGTGTAATGATTAACCTCTGGACTGAAGCCATATCGGTCTCATAGTCGGATGCAGGTCTCAAAATGTGACCGGAACATACGCAGCTCATGCGTAAACTCCGAA
>MU277759.1:4202-68371 GCA_022385805.1 Pilatotrama ljubarskyi | reverse complement strand
GAAGGTGCAAGGCCTCGGCCTTTTCCCAGTGCCGACACAGGAAACGACGGGTTCGCGCCGCAGCACGAGAGTGCGAGCTTGCGCTTTACCCAGTCGATCGAAGGGTTGTGGCGTTGCAGCCAATCCATACCCAGAATGACGGGGTACGGTACAGAGACGATGCCGAGGGCGATCATCTCTGCATGGTCCTGTAAACGAAGTGACGTGATAACGTCGTGAGTGACCAGACCCGTCGCGATCGGGCGGTCGTCTACTGCGGTTATTGGTACAGGCTCGTCCTTCAGACGGCGGGGAAGTCCATATCGATTAGCAAACGTATAGGAAATACAGGACGCCGTCGCTCCGCAGTCCACGAGAGCGTACGTCCGAATGGGTTTTCTGTTAGGGAATTCAAGAGAGATAGAGACAAAGAAATGATCAGACGAAGACTGAGAGGCATGAACGTGAGATGAGAGACGATATTTCGGAGCACCAGCAGGCCTTGGTGTCCACACGCCGTTGTCAAGACGGATGTGCGACGGAGCCCCAGGCGCGGGTGCCTGAGTCCCTTGTGGTGCCGGGGGCTCTGGGACTGCGTCGGAGTCCCCGGCTAGGCTTTTCCCGAAGCGGGAGGAGCCTTGCGGTTCTTCTTTGCAGCTTTGGACATGTTTGGACAGTCGGAAATGCGATGCTTACCTTGGCCGCAATAGAAGCATAGACCTTCTTTGCGGCGCCGCTCTCGCTCTGCGGCCGTGAGCTTCCCGTGCTTGATGGCGTCGACCTCCATCGGTACGACGTCGTTGGATGCGGATGAAGCGGACGGGGCCGATGAGGAGACAGCAGAGGTGGTGGTGGTGACTGTGCGAGAGGTAGAGGAGCGGTCAGTAGAACGAGACGGTTGCGAGGACGGCTTCGACGGCTGTTTGCCGCGTCGGCGCGCCTCGACTTGAAGGTTGTGGAGCTTGTTGTCAGCGTCCACAACGATCGGAATCCACTCCGTCAGAGTGGCAGGCCGATCCTTGGTGACCAGAGTTAGCAGCAGTTCGGGCTTGAGACCCCGATCGAACTGCGTGATCGCCATCTTTGGCGTCCAGTCGAGGTAGCTCAAATACTCCTCGAACTGGTTGGCGTAGGCAGCCGCAGACCCCGTCTGCGTCAAGCTTTCGAGCTTGTGCAAGTACTTCATGACGAGGTCTGGGTCCTCGAAGCGCTTACGGAAAGCGGCAACGAGGGCCGGCCAGTTGTGCATGAGCTCGGGTTGTTTCAGACGAAGCGCGGTGAACCACGACTGGGGGCTGCCATCGCCGAGGAACAAAGAGAAATATGTACACTTAGCTGAGTTGGTACGTAAACCGGGCTGTAGCGAGATGACGGCCTCGACCTCGCGCAGGAATGGTTCCACTTCCGACGCCTTGCCCGTAAACTTCCTCGGGTCTGGCGCCTTGACGGAGGGACCGTTCGAGGCGGAGGGCGCTGTCCAGGTCGCTGCCGGGTTGACGACTACGGGGTTGCGTTCGAGACGGTCGATGAGGAGCTCGAGGGTGCGGCCTTGGAGCCGTTGCATCTCCTGCTGGGTTGCCGTCGATTGTCCGAGAGCCACGACGGACTCGAGAAGCCGCCGCATGGCCGCTATGTTGGACAGATCGGGGGCGCCAGGAGCGGCGGGTTGGGGCTCCGCTTGAGGGACCGCACCGGGCTGCGAGTTGTCGTCCATAACGCCTGAGGAGGACGCGCTGGGCTCTGAGGGGAGCCCTGCAGACGACGGATCGCCCTAGGATTCCATCCCGGAGGCGTCGAATGTACCTGAGAAAGACATAAGCTAGAAACTATGTTGTCAGTAGAATACGGGCGCTTTTGGCGCTTAACGAGAGAGTCGACGACGAGAAAAATACCGGTCGTCCACAGACGAGTCCAAATCCTATGGGGGACAACCTAGGGACGAGTCGTCTGGATAGGGGTTTGGTGGTCGAACCAAACTGTAACGGCACGCGTCGAGAGCGAGACGAGACGAGCACGAGAGAGCGAGCGCGTTACGACGGAAGCCGAGTTCGGGCGGGCTGAGCGAAGCGAGGCAAGCGAGGAGCCAGGTGCGTGAAGAAACGGCGTTGGTTCGACGAGGGTACAGGACGGCGAGGGCCAGCGTATAAGTGACGAGCTCCAGCTACATTCTAGTGGCGCGGAGTCTACCGTACGTTGGTCGAGGCGGGAGGTCCATCGAACTACAAACAAATACAAACACTAAACTAGTTGGGTCTTCACAGGCGCCGGAACGAGTCTTGAGGCTCGTGTAACGGCAGCGCCATTACACGCACCAGTCCGTGCCAGTCCACGCCAGGCAACACCGCGCTACACCGCGCCGCACCGAGCCATGCGGCATGGCACAGCGCACCCTCAGCGACGTCGGGGAGCGTGCTCAGAGTTGCGGGGGAGGCGCGGTGCGTAGAGTCAAGCCCGGTCCTGAGGATCAATCGATACCAGGGGAGCGGTGATGCCCGTCAGAGAGAAGTCATAATTACCCTCCTGTATATCCAATGCCTCCCGCTCCCAGGGCGCCAGCTTGCTCAGCCAAGCTGGGTTATAGCAATTCTTCCAAAGACCTGCGGGCGCAACACCCGGCACGGTCTTACACCCGGCGCGCAGAAGACGTGTCCTTGGGGGATTTCTGGCTTTGCGCCTGCTACCGGGGGGCTTCTTCCAGTATGCGCGATACAGTGTGTCCAGCGTCCACAGGAACAGCCTCAGCTCCTCGCTCTGCCACTCGGCAATGATGATGCGATAGACAGGAGGGTGTTCAACCGTGTCCCCGTCAGTCTCGTCTTCGCTCATGTTCGCAGCTGACATTCGCTCGAACAGAGCTTTGTGCCGTGCCTGGCCCAGGTAGATGATGACGAAGCGCCGATCACGGTAGGACTAAAGTAATGCATGAATATTAAGCTGCCCTGAGTAGCTGGTAGAGTACTCACTGTATGCATGCGGGAGACTTGGCAGGCGCGACACTTGATCTCATTCTTCCTTTCCTCACTCGGCGGACTGAGGGCTTCCTTGTAGAGACGTCGCAAGCGCTTCATGTAAACGTCAATTATCCCACCAATAATCTCCCGCGTCAGGAGGTACGCAGGAGTAGGGTTGGTCAGGAAGGCCCCTCCCTCAACTCTGCGTAGGAACGAGGTGATCGCCACGTCCCTTGCAGCCCTGTTAAAAGAGAACCGCTTCCACTTCCGCACAAAGTCAACGCGATAGTCCTCAGGCGTGCATTTGAGGCTGCCCGCGAGGAAGGCCGAAACTTCCTCTTCGGTCAGAGGAGGGAATTGGGCGGGGAGGAGTGAGGTGTCCGAGAGGTGCAACAAAGTATTGAGATGGTTATGGACACGGGCCTACGCGTCGAGCTTGAGTACCGATGATGAGGGGAGTAGACGGAACACATGGAGACGCACCTGCAACCGTGTGCGATGGAGCTTCTCCTCATCTTCAGCGTTCAAGTTCTCCGGTTGACCTCGAACCTTTGCAATCTTTTGCTGCACAATACGATCGGACGCCCTAGTAGGGGTCGCTTTCTGACGTCCCGAAGTCGCTGACGGCTCGCCTGCCGACGATCCAGCGGAGTGGCTTGCAAACGCAGTGCCCGGCACGCTCTTCAGGGTGGCCATGACTCCCTCCCTATACCGGCCTTGTCAAATCGTAGCCGCGACGCGCGCACATTCCACTTACTGGAAGCGCTGGTTACATTCCATCATCGCCTTGAGTGCCGATGTCTGTTCTTCAAACATCTTGCACATGCCGTCCAGTTTGCGAAGCATGAGCGCACCGATCTGCCGGTTGAAGTGTGCTGATTCGTCTCCGAGAGGTGCCTTTCAGAAATTGTGAGTGGCGCTGCAGGGCAAGCAGGGAGACGCCTCATCTGTTGCTGGCGGGGCATCGACTGACCAGCATCGGCAGCAGGTCCACCCCTCTCTGTGGCAGAGCTATCGGACGTGACAGAAGTGAACGACTCCTGGCGTGCTGACGCGCGGCCCTGTAGAATGAGCGACTTCGTAAGTTACGGTATACACCTCAGTATGGCTATGCACTACTACCTTGCCCTTATCCGGATGCGCTCCTGAAGAGGCCTCCGACATAGAAAACGACGTCATGGAGGATTGGGGTGCCAGAGGGGTGGCTTGCGGGTGACTTGCAGCCTATATTATCTCGTCAATCAAGCCAGGATGGATCGGACTTGCCATGAACACACCGATGAGCCCTGTATGAACATCGGTTGGGTCACGCTTACGGCTCCCGCATCGCCTTGAGTGGGCGTCACAGAAGAGGCGAACGATTGAGAAGAAGCATGAGTACTTTTCCTTGCAGGGTACGCGGTCGGTCCCTCTTCTACGGACTGGAGTGTCGGGTTTCTGCTGAGCGTGGGCGGGATTGCTGCACGGCGTTGTCCATCCTGCAACCTGACATATTGCGTAGGCAATCTGCTGAAGGCATCGTCGGACGCTTGGCGTTGCAGCTCGACGGCCCGCATCGAGCTCGTGTACAATCCGACGATGTAGTCCTTCTGAGCTTCGTTCAGGGCCGTACACACCTGCTTCGCGTCCTGATCCGTCTGTACATCACGGTCTGAGACTGTGAGTCCACAAGGATAGCGCGAAGGATACTCACTAGTGTACTACCGTGTTGGCGCGACCAAAGCTGCTGTATGGTCCGAACAATCCCGGGGGACAGCGTATCCGTGTCCGTTCGCTGGGCCTCGGCGCCCGCGGTACCGGCCAAAGCGCCCTCAGGTCCGAATCGCGCAGATGCGCCATAGACAGGCATTGCACTTGAACTCGTACTGTCAGGGAGGTTGGCCCCACCAGAGCTCACCGAGGCATCTGCCGTATAGACGCTGGCTGACGTCGGGAGGACTGCACCGGTACGAGCCGTCTCGAATAGAGACTCGCTAGCAGGCAAGGAAGCCGACGCATCCACCATGCCTGGGCCTAGCCCGGAGGGGATGGAAGTCGACGGAGCTTCGGCAGCGATAACGGGTCCTTGGGATGCCAGCGAAGTTGAGGGAGGCGCAACGTCACGGACGGGGCCTTGTATGCTGCTCCCATCGGGCAGAGGTATAGTAGTAGGCCGCATCGATGATCCTTCTTGTGGGTAGTGCGCGCGGATAGTCTGGAAGCCGCTCTGCTCTATCTGCGGAGCGTCAAAGCCGACGGATCGTGCGGATACACTGCGGCCAGTAGCGGGAGCCTGCACCGGGGCCGATGCAAGGGCGACATCTGCAGCGGCGGTACCTGCTGCTACAGGTCTGCGAGCAATGGGAGCGCTGGTGCTGGTGTCGGCGCTGCGTGGGACGATACTGTGCTGTGAGGCAGATTGAAGGCCTGGGTGTACGGGGACGTGCTGCCCGGGGTCGTCGGGAGCTTCCATGCGTGCAGCTTGTGGACGCGCATTTTCGGGTTGCTGTATTGCATTCGCTCTGAACGCAGCCCACGGGACGGGATCTGGGATGCCCGGTGCACTGGACTTCTGCCTCTTGAATTTCTCTCGATGAGCACGGCGCTGTGGACAATGTAAGTGATAGCGACCACATTGTTGTGAGCGACCAACCTCCAATCGTATGTCTTCCGCGATACTCGATGGCAACATGATGGGAAGCGGATAATCCTACGATTGGATGGCAGTAAACCCTATAGGTGCGTATGGGGGAGGATATTGTCCGTAAGACAACTTACCAACTCGTGAACCTTGTTCACCTTGATATTTGCGTATTCGTGCGCAGCAGCGTCCTGCATGCGTCTCTTCCGGCCAGGCACGAACGCCTGAACGTTGTGGGACGAAGAATCTGCAAGGGCGTCAGATCCATGCGACCGTGCGGATTCCTTCCTACTTACTCGACGGTGCTGCTACAGGCGCGCCTGTAGCATTGAGATCCGCGAAGGTGTTCAGGGGGAGTGGCTCAGACATGACTGCGGTACGAAAGTGGGAGTGGGTGGCGAGTTGGGACTTCGCGTGTGCAAAGTATGTGTATGCTCTCAGCTGGGTGAAAATGATGCGGGTCTTCTGCTTATATCGTCATGCTGTCAGAGATCTTCTTTGTGAGATGCCGCTTTGTCTTGGTTTGTCGACCCGAAGCTGCGAGGGTAGTCAAAGGCCAACGCCGAGCCATGAATGACTAGGCGAATAACGCTGCAGCATTCACGGACTGTCACAATTCCGATTGAGAGGGCAGCTTGCGTCGCGGAGAGGAGGGTGTCAGATATCGGCAACGTCGCCATGAATGCGTACTCTGTACAAGCAGGTTGTAGTACTACCCCAGTTATCAACGATCTCGAGGACTACAATGCCAAAATACATACGAGAGTAGATGAGCCGCGGGTCGATCTGAAATGTCTGGATGTGAGAAGACGCGTATATGTCGTACTCAAGAGAAGACAGGAGGATGTATGTATTGTTACCCATGACAGGAGGGGCGCGACGACCCATAGCGGAAGGGACCAACTGTTCGAAAGACGTGAAGTTCAGATAGCGAGCACGATTGAGCTCGCCATCGACGACACCCCACAGCAGCATGTTCCTCGGGGCTCTGCCGATGTCCGCAGCAATTTCGATCGGGATGTGGTCTATTGTAACGTGGGTGGGATAGACGTGGACGGGGAGAATGATTCCGAGCTGGCCGGTTCGACTAGGGATGTGCCAACAATTTCCGATATGAATATCGTCTTGTAATGCGCGCTCGGGGTTTTGCAGGGGCGAGACGGGAGGTTGCTTCGACGTGTGGATTGGCAGAGGAAATGTCAGATCCTCCATGACCCGTCCCCCGTCAGCGTGCAGAGCAAAGTCTCTGCGCCCGACGGGGTCCCTCAGCTTGGCAGATATGACACGATCAACGTAGGCTTGTAACGTGATAGGGATGGGCGGGGACGAGGAGGAATCAAGGACTTGCCTGGAGGCGGCGAGAAGGGTGGGACTCCGGGTACTGCTGCCAGGATCGTCGAAGTATCCATGTGCCAGGGTACCCAAAAACAGCACTAGGAACCCGGTGACGATGCAGAGAGCCATGTGGACGAGAGATATCCTCGAGTTAGACCGTCTGATAGAGCGAACCGACTCGGAGGGCAGTGGCGGCGTCGGCGGACGGTGACGTGCGGCATCATCAGGTTCATTGAGGTCGTCGGGAGTGCTCCACTTCACTTCCGGACGGAATCGTACGCTCCTTCCTGAGTTATGTAGTAGTGGCATGGGACTGCTGGCCTGGGTGCTCACTCGTCGATCCGACGTTGTCTTCGTAGTCAAAACAGTCTGAAAAGCGACCAGTGAGCCGGCTAGCCATGAGTATATGCAGTGGTGACTTGGGGGTGGAATGGGAACGAGTAGTATGTGCTGCAGCCTTGAGACGAGACGCGAGCACCAGGCAGCCGTGGAAGTAGAGAGGCGAAGCAAAGACAAAGTGCACTGTACCGGGCGCTTATGCGCAGCGGGATCCCCGCCGCACGGCGCCCACGTGCGCGCAGTGGCGTACCTCTTGCCCTCGACTCTGCATCGAGTCTTCAGAGTCCTATACGCGTTGCGCTTCCTGCCTGCTTCCGTTCGACTGCTGCATTCTCCAACGCATATGCGCAACAAATGGTCCTACGATACGAGGAATATGCTCGCCTGAAACGAGGATTGAAGGGGGGGGTGTCAGCCGTCGCCTTCAGTGCTCAGGGAACCTTCATTGCGGCGGGGGGGACCTTCGATCGCACTGTCTACATATGGCGAGTCGCAGACCGCAAACTCATCCAGACATACAGGGGTAGCAGCCCATTTCTGTCTCTGGCGTGGAACCAAGAACGGGAGGACAGGCTGTTATGCGGCTCTCAAGGTGGCTACATAGACCGTCTGGAGCTTGCGCCGGTACGTCAGCCCTCATGTGTACTGAATGTCTGAATCATATTTCATATAGGCCTTCAGTGTTGCTGGATTTCGTGCCCACGATCGTCCGGTGGAGTGCCTGGCTCTGAACGGGCCATGGTTAGCCTCCGGCGCCCAGGTAACGGTCGTAATTTGGAAGGAGGTTCGCGCCGGTAAGCATATATTGTTCTGGACGTTTGAAAGACAGCCCGATGTCTTTGCAGGTGACTTCCATCGCGTAGTCAAACTTCCGATGCCTCCTCGCAGTTCTCAAAACAAGGGTTGCGAGGTGCTAGTTACCGGCATCCACTGGACAAAGTCTCGGAGACATTCTTCCCTGCTCCTCGTGTCGTACATGTTCCATGGCATCATGTAGGTGACTCATGCTGCCTCTTTGATTGCGCACTGACAGCCCAATGAAGAATATTCAACACGGCGGATTGGAGCAGAGTGCACACGATACCGACCCCGGGGATGGTGTGAGATTGGGTGCGCTCCTTTACTCTCCGGGACTAACATCGCTATCCAGGGCAAGCTCCAGTGTCTCTGCTGATGGCAGGCTATGTGCCGTGTCTAACGTTGCCAGAGGTTTCGACATCTACGACCTGGAGACCACGGCATGTATTGGAGGATGCAACAACGATTCGAGTAGACTGCGCCCTGTACCCGTGCTGTTCGTTCACGAGGGCCATGCAATGCTGGGAGGCAGCACTGTTGGGCAGGTCCACCTCTGGCATGTGCAGAGTCGCCGCGTCCATCAAACTTTGCACCTTGATAGTGAGTGAAGTGCAATTACCGAGATAATGTCTCGTCAGACATGGTGCCGGGCCCACAGAGAATGATCAAGTTCTTGCAATTGCTGTACGTAGTGATCCTCGCCAACTTCCGTGCGCTCTAATTTTAATCTGCTCTTGCCCACAGGCGCACTACAGCCGCTCTTACGACCGATTCATCCTTGCTGGTGGCGTCAGCAATGGCGACAACTCTTTCATCGTCCTGTGGGTTGCACGTGAGTGATGCAAGGAATCCTCCTCCCCCTTGTCACAGAGCGAACTAGGCGAGAACGATCGTTCCAGCAAGCTGGTGGACCGAACGGGATCATATATGACGGTACACTATGAGTTCTCTGCGCAACAACATACCAGCACCTGATGCTGTTCCTAAGCTGTACATCTGTCTGGCTGTCACCGTTATGCTCTGCGCTGTCCTCTATGGCCTACAAATCTCGAACGAGGATGGCAAAAGCACGATTACATGACCATTTTACGGTATGTCATACGTCAATGCGAAACCAGACATAATCTAAGGGCGCAGATGTCAGTTCCTCAACGTCCTCGTCTGTACTCTCTAACTCTATGTCCTCCATATCCCCCGCGTCCGTGTCTATTTCAAGCAAGTCAGTCAGTAAGTCGTCGTCCGAGTCATAGCCCGCTAGGGTGGGGGAGGGCTCCGAGTCGTATCCCATGAAGCCTCCCAGAGCAGCAGAGGTAAGGTCTCGCGACAGTTTGAGATCGCAAGGCCAACCGTACGCGACCCCGAGCCCGCCTTGCCGCTGGGAGACGCCGTCACCCTGCCCGGCTGGGTGACCACGCTCAAGAAGGCGTTCATAGTTTTTGTATCCTCGAAGATCAACAGGATCCCTGCGTGAGCAGCTCGGTATGCGAGCGAGCGTGGAGACTGCGGCGTATGCGAAGGTGAGGGTATAGTCTTCATTGATTTGGAAATATCGCACTCACAAGCCTCTGCAGTTCCCAAGCAGTTAGCAGGACGGCCACATCCGCGGCGGCGATAGTGTCTGCATTGAGGTCATTGGAGAACACCAGATCTAAAGCTCGAAGTTGGGTTATATCTATCGCTTCACAAATCTGTGCTTACAGTTGCGTGCTCCGTCCTGTAGCAACGACACATCGGCCCGGTGCTGTATGTACATGTCGTCGGACTGCTTGCCCCAGACGATCACATCGACGACGCCGAGGTAAAGTCTTCGGTGGTAGGCGTCGGTCACCGCGCCCGGTACGTCATCACAGTCACGATGAAGACGCACCCTGGAAATTGCATGCTGCTCGACATAGTCTTGTGGCGATTACGGTGGCGGAGGAAGCTGTACCGGACTGGTGACGATGAGCGGGCTGTGGGGTCACGGGTGACTTATCAGTCCGCTCTGCATACAAAGCCTGATTATCTACTAGGTCTAGCTCCGAAATCGTGAAGAACCACGGCGCAGTACTGTGATGCTGCTGAACCGTAGTGTTCTGAACTCGAGAGCTTTGGTCATTTGGTCATTCGGTGAGGTCACAATGGTCTCAAGCAAAGTAGCGACGCAGGTTGGCTTATGTTGCAGCGGTGTCTTTCGAGTTTTGAGGTCATGACCTTGCTGCTTCCGCACAAACACCTGAGCGGTAAGTCAACTTGTCCAGAGCATGAGGCTGATCCAAGCCCTTTGTCTTGTGGGTAGCCAAATCCTATATAGGCCCGCGATCGCTGTACGAGGTTCTGCGCAGGACATCCAGTGGCACTCCGTCCATCGTATAATTTCTTCGCGGTCAGCATGAGCGTCTTCTCGTACGTGTCTTCTGGACTCAGCTCCTGCACCCTTCGCTAATGCTATATTTCAGTGATCCTCTGATTTCCTTCGCTAACGGCGACGCCTTCTGGGCTTCTGACCCTTGCGCATACGGACCTCATTCGGAGAGTCTCCCTTGGATGGCTATCCGCCTCGCGGTAGCCGAGCTCGCACCGCAGATCCATAAGTTCCGCGATCCATAGTCTGCGCATCAACTAACAGGACAATGTATCAGATGGGGTCATTGCCAGCCGTGTCGTTGCGACTGAAAATGGCGTCAATGTCTGCGAGCGCAACCCTCGCCCGATGTTCTCGTTCCTCCTGCACCCTGATCTTCACGTAAACTCCAACGAGGTACGTCGCATGCTGTTTCTGGCGTCGGCCCTATATGCAGACAGATACCCGTAGGTCAACCGCACCCTGACCTTCATCGACAGTACCCAGCCGGGCTGGCAGCATCACATCCGCTTCACGTGCGCTCGCCACTTCTGGGATTGCCTCCACGCCGTCACGGAGGGCAAGTGTCAGGCCGAGGTCCACCGCGAGGAACTCGCGGAGTGCATGCGCAAGGTGCTCATCACCTTTCCCACCGTATGCAAGGATCCCGACGAAGCGAGTACTGGGGACGCAGACGATTTCGAAGACGCACAAGAAGACATTGGTGAGTTACCGCCGTTCAAATCATGATCTCCGTCTCACGAGACCCTCGTAGAGGGAGAAGCCGAGGGCGACGCTCCTAGCAAGGGTGAGGTCGCTGTCGAGGATGCTGCGTAGATGAGGGGAGGAGGGCTTCATTCTTGTCCGGTTCGGTATTAGTCTCCTTCTGGTAGCGTGCATCATAATACACGAGGACTTGCGAGGTTGTGTCATCTGAGCAGGCGCGTTGCACGAGCTCTCCCATGTGCTGTGGCATTTACATAAGAACGCTATGACTTCCCTATGGTCCCGCCGCCTCGCTATCTCTACCTCCATCTGTTCGCCTATCTGCTCCCCTCGTCCCGAAGTCCTCGTGCGAGAGCGTCCCTCCCTGGTAGCAATGGAGAGTGGTATGCGAGCCGGCAGTGCAAGGACCATCGAAGTGGAGGTTGACTGTAAGCACTCGCGATGAGGGCGATGCTGTCCGCCCGCAGAACCACCTCGCTCATCGATGCATACAGATCTTGCGGGCCTTGAGCACAAGCTCGCGACGGTGCAGGCCGAACTCAATCGCAAGGGGGAGCAGGTGCAGACGCTCACCGTCCTCGTAGAGGTCTTCCGCCTCGTCTGGGGGTACTATTACGACTACAGCAAAGACCTCGAACGGCAGCTGGCACCACTTCTCACCCCGACGCGCAGGCAGGAGGTAATGCCGTATGCGCCCTTTGATTGAGTGCTCTGCAAAGCGGATGTACAGTAAGCGGAAATTACCGTCGCCGTGTCTCAAGATCAGCTCTGATCTCATTGTTATACCATGCAGAACAACATGCTTTGAGCGACCCACTCCCTTCGTAGATGTTCTCGTGCTGTCCTGTGCCGCTTTGCTCTTGCGCAACGTACTTTCCTCCTGATGGTTACTCGTTGATGTACCTTCTTTGCATAGATGTCTGAATGCCCATTGCTCGTTGTACTGCAATGCATTTGTTCCCTCCCGCGCACGCGTTCGTGCATCGTGCACCGCCGCCGTCAACTCTAAGTAGCTACATGCTCGCGCAGTGCAAGATCCGGCGTTGACAACAAGCACTTGGCGTATAGCTCTGCGCTCGAGGCCGACATGTAAGTGACAGGCTCACTGTTGAGAGCCGCCGTGGTCGATAACGTGCATGCGCAGATCTCCAGTCAGGCCGAGAGTGACAAAGGCCATTGTATATGCCATGTTTAAGTCTTTGCTATTCTACATGTCTCGCAGACTCAAAAAGGGATTGCTCACCACATAAATTTGCAGGCGACTGGGGATCCCCGCATCCAAGGGGCATCCGCTCGCATCCACGGTATGGACTCTCGCAATATGTTCACCATCACGCTCGACTTCCCCTCCTTCGTCGCCTTGCTGTCGTTAGCACTGGTATCGGGGCTCTATGTCAAACTCTTCCTCCGCGAGCGGCTACTCGATAGCCCGGAACATGCTGTGCGCCATGTTTCTGGGTCCGACGGAGAACGACTCGTCCTTTTGCCAGCGGCTCCGCAGGTTGTCGATGGCGTCCAGCGGCAGCAGAGTGTCGGCGGCCGATCAAGGATGCCTCTGCAGGGCTCGGCTTCTACTGGCAGGTGTGTTCACTCATCTCCCTTTCACAGTGTGTAGTCTGAGCGATTGCGGTAGATTTGAGGATGCGCCTCAGACGGCGAACGCGCTCATCCAAGGCTCGGCGTCCTCGGCCAGCACGGCAAGGCCTCGTCCATCGCCAGCTGAGACCTTGGACACCCCATCCTCCTCACGGTCCACGACGCCCCGTCCAGCTGCAAGGCCCGATGGAGGGGTTGTTGGGCCTGAGATGTTGCATCGCTCCAACACATCGATCATCGCTGGGCCTGCCTCTGCACGCATCGATCTGGATCGGAGTCTCTCCTCCATATCGCAGGCGCTGAAAGTGGGACGCACCGGTGGGACTGCTGGGGACGCCCCTGCACACCGCAATCACATTTCACGTACCCTCTCTTCGACATCTTCCTTGACCACACCTCCCGCAACTCCGGAACCCACGAGTCCGGGGTCCTCCCCGCGTACGGCCTTATCTGCAGCTACTACGAGGTATGAGGAGGAGCCCATGGATGTGAGTCACGCATGGATACCTTGTATGACTACTGATGGATCGCTCACCTTGCGCAGGAAGATGTCCAGTATCAGCGTCGCACGAAGACGATCCAGGGCAGTAAGTGGATATGCACAGTTGCGCCCGCGGGGCTGTACTGATCGCTACGTCAGTGGTGACTTCCTGGTTCTCCTCCGAAGAGGCTGCCCTCTTCGACAATCCTCCGGATCCCTCGGCGTGCCAGAACTTGACCGTTGGCGACGTCTTCTGTCACGCAGCCACCGCGACTGATCCTCCTGCGTACCAGCTGTGGCTCTGGATCCCTGACTCAAACGGCGAGCTGCACTGGCGTGCAGTCGCTCCGGGGTATCGGCGCGAGGACGGCCGTCGGCTGATCCTCACCGCCACCAGGAAGGACCCTTCATGGGTGACTGAGGAATATTACCGCAGAATTGCCAGGAAGGAGAAGAAGACGGATATCGAGCGGCGGGCAGCGAGGAAGTGTAAGACATACCTCATCCAACGAACGCACGCTTCACTCACAATATGTGTAACCACTACAGAATTCCTGGCGAAGCCTTAGGACGTCGCTCTCAACCCTCTTCAAGGGCTGTCGCTGACCGCGGTCGAGGCCGATGTCTTATGGGATGCAGACCGACCATTGGACCGAGCTGTTGTCTTCTCCACGTTTGTTCTCTACTACGACTCTAAACCATCCCTGCAGTTGAGGTTGTACGCTACATACGTTCTAGTAATTTCAGTGTCGTATCTTCGAATGTGAGAGACACGCGAGCCGCAGGTCTACGAGTTTGGCGCGACATGACGGAGGCGGTCGGGGAGCGTAGGGTGCGGGTGCGAGTGAGCCATCGTGGCGCGGCGTGGTCTGGCGTGGTGCGGTGCTGCACGAACGAGCATCGAGCGCCTAAAGCACCATTGTCCCACGCCACATCCCGCCTAAGCGCTCAGCACACAGCACTGTAGAGCAAAGCGCTTTGGCTTTGGGACAATCCACATTCACCACTTCTGAGACTCGGCCGCGGACGTTCGCATTCACGGAGTGAACACACACCATGTCTCTCTCTCTCTACAGTATCCACGATGCTCTATCCTCCATGCCTTGAAGCCTTGGTTGCGTTCTCATGCCTCATGACTTTGGCCCTGGTCCAGTGTTGCCGCGCTCGAGTACGCAAGAGAGACGGTCGTCCTACACAGGGCTTCGCATATGCCGCTTCGACCACTTTGAGGCAGCATCGCACCACGAACCTCGAGTTATTTGTACCCCTGCCTCAGAGTTACGCTGAGTACAAGCCCACCATCTTGCGTGAGTTCGGACGAGTACCACACGTGTGAGTCCGTGGATATTGCCCGCTGTTCATGTTATTCATGCACTTCGCTTCACGCAGAGCACCGT
Organism: Pilatotrama ljubarskyi; assembly: GCA_022385805.1. NCBI lineage: Eukaryota > Fungi > Basidiomycota > Agaricomycetes > Polyporales > Polyporaceae > Pilatotrama > Pilatotrama ljubarskyi. Next base: position 53,826 of record MU277759.1, on the reverse strand, counting down.
TCGCTGTCAATCCCAATGCAATGGTCCAGCCGGAGGCCAAGACGCCTGGTACAAGTACTGTGCCGCTTCCTGAGCCGTCCCTGCCCCGTGCGGAAGCGACGCATCCTCCACCCGTCTCTGATGTCCGGCGAGAAGCCGGACACAGTGGCTTCCCGCACCGCACTGTAGGTTTCAGTCTCGCTTCATCTTCCCGCACTTCTGTTCCTACTCGCCGTGTCGCTTTGGTGATCTCCCCGTGCGGCAATCAAGAGGTCAGCCCGTCCTCACCAGCCATATCGGGATCGTCTTCTCGCGAATCCTCCCCTGTTCCTCAGACGGGTCATGCACCCCAATCTACCTCAACGGACCAGAGCCTCGTGAAGTCGGCCGAGAAGGGTGCGCCGTCTACAGACGATATACAAGTGCGCCCTGTTCCCCGTGCTGATAGTCAACGCGCTCTTGATCTTGTGAGTTTGGTCTATATGGTGCTGGAACTTCAGCTGACTGTGGGACCAGATACTTGTCCGCCAAGTGACTACACGCCCAGCAGGCGACAAGAGTGGTGCCCATGGTGCTCTCAAAACGCCCTTTTTCGAGACCGAAGGGACGCAACCAATTCCTAGCCCGCCTCCTTTCGTGGGACAAGAGGACGTTCAAGTAGGAGATATCTTCTATTACCGTAACACCGAGAACTGGAAGCATTCGCAACTGTGGATATGGTGCGTCGATCCGGCCCAGGGTGCGCACTGGAAGCGTGTGAAGGTCGGATATCGACGTGAAGACGGCAGACGACTCACACTCACCGAGAAGAGAAGGATTCCTTCTTGGGTGGGGGAGCACTGGTACACAAGGCGCGGTGTTCAGAGTGAGTGTCGCGTCCGGATCTCGCTCTCTCTTTGCTCATCCCGACCTCGCAGAACGCTTGTAGCCTCGTTAGGCCCATGTAGTATAGGTCGTATCGTCCTAGTCGTGCGTGCTCGTGCGCCATATAGTACGTCCGCTGAGGATCCTCGTTAGTTGTACCGAACGGGTAATTCAATGCCTTTGAACCACTCGACAAAGCCCCTTCCCCCCGACGGCCAGTGGCGCGTCCATCTCCTCCTACAGCCACCATGTCGCTCGTACAACCTGGTGATATGCTGCGGTCTACGTGCCCCACCGCGATGTCTGAACTACTCTCTGAGACCTCCGACGTAGGCCATGACCTTTCCTGTCTACAATCAGGGTCAGAAGACTCGATAGCGGAACTAAGCGAGAGTCCCGATGCACTGGCCAGGTCGAGCTGGGAAGGCATTCCGCGCTATCGTCTCTCCCAACGTACCGTTCGTCAGCTTCTGCGTATCCAGTGAGTCGCGCTGTTGCGGAGCGTGCCTCTCATGTACTAAATTATGCCACAACTAGCGAGGAAGGAGATGGCGATCAGATCGAACAAGATTATTCTGAGGCCCTGCAGGAGTTGCAGGAGCTCAATGCTTGTAGCGCGGCCCTGTACAAGGCTGTTATTCTCCTCAAACGCCAGATGGTGCGTTTACACCGCTTAGTGATGTCCTGATCTCTGACGCTTCCGGCAGAACTCCTGCAACACTCAGATCTCGCGCTTGGAAGATGAGCTTGTTTCTACACGGCGAGAGTGTGATCAGAAGACCGGTCCAGTGCGGCTTTCGTACCGCCAAGCAGAGGGTACGCCAACTCTTTGCAGGAGCCTTACGATGTCTAAGAGTTCTGTAGTGAAACTCAAGAAGGAAGCGAAAGCCCTCGAGGAAGCCCAGTCTCAATGTCTCGATGACCTGACAGAAATACGTGGCAGATTGATGCGGATCGAAACCGATACGACGGCTCTCAGGAGCAAGCTCGACAGTAGCGCTAGGAATCGGGCAGAGCTAGATGACGTCCTTTCTACCATCAAGCAGTGGGCCGGGGAGACTGACGACAGGCTGTCCCGGCTTGAAGAAGATGGCGCTCATCTAAGGTCTATGCTAGAGACCGTTCAAGACAGGCTCGATCAATCTCTCTTGGACTACCGGTTCCCGTTCACTGCCAGTGGTACCGCAGAGACTTCGTCCTCTGCCTTGTCCGCCAGCGTATCCGTGAAGCGGTCGTCATCTCGCAGTTCTGGTTCCTCTATGTCCCCGCCCGACGCCTCCATCGTGAGGGATGCCAAGGTCAGTGCGACCCTTCTCGTGCTGCAGAAGACGCTAACGGTCGGAATTGCCAGGACTACGAAGTACTGCCGGCTGCACCGCGCTACAGCTCATTTAGAGAGACAGCGGCAGCCCCGCAGCCTCGAAGAGACGTCTCGAGCGATGCCAGCACGAGTGTCGTCTTTTCTGCATGGCTATAGTCTTCGCGCATTATCTGGTAAGTGCTGCGTACCGATGCCGTGTAGTCGCTCTGAGAATGTGCACAGGCGCATCCTCTTGCGATTATGAATGTGACCCATGGAGCCGGAAAACGCCGGTACACCTCATTCGCTAGGACAGTACGTGTCGGGATTCCCTTCCTGCTACTCGCCCGCTGTCGCCCCTCTTAACTCCAGAAACATATAGATCCAAGGACCCGTCCTATATTCAGCACGCGCTGTGTTCGAACTCGCGAATGCCTTACCGTGGCTCATCCCTTGCCTGATTGTGTCCGTCCTCCAGGGTCTCGGCGACTCTCCCAAGGAACCCCTACACCACGTGCAGGAGACCAAGCATCCTATCTGGGAAGCAGCCATTCATCGTGCGCATGACGCTGCCGCGCCGGACTGGTGAGGTGACGATTGTATCAGTACCTGTGCATCAATACAATACATCAGATATGTCCAGGAATAATCCGAGATGCTCATCGATTCTTGATTACTGATCTCAATCATCAGCGGCGGTTGTCTCTCACTCATCAACTACCCGAGAAACTACCGTAACCTTACTGCCCGTCGCTTGTCCAGTGGCTCAAGCCTGGGTCTGAACGAAGATGAACGGGATGTCCGTCCCTCCGGGCAAGCATCTCTGTACCTGTTCGAAGTGTTGACAGTACGTCTGGTACGACAGGGACAACTGCGAACATCCGGGGCGATTATGGGATCGTCAGAAGACGGTTCAGTATCATCTCGAAAACGACGTCCTGCGCACGAAGGAATATACTGAAGAGAATGAACGGCAGATAGCGAGCAGGATCCTCTTGGCCGCGGCGAGCTCCTCAGCGACGCCAGGACCACAGCTTGTTCGAACTCGCGACGGCGAAGCGGCCTGGCCATCCTCGACTGGCCCTTCTGAGCAAGGTGAAGGCCGAGAGCAAACACCCGAAGTACGTTTGTGCCTGTGCAAACTCTGCGCGAGCCTGACGCGTTCTCAGCTTTCCGCTAGAATGTCTGAGATACACATTGCCACTCCCGAGTCAACGGATGCTGCGGCCCTCGACGACGCCGAAGAGCCTGGTGTGCATAACTCAGAGGTGAGTGCTGGTCCCTCGTTACGCAAGATACAAGCTGAATGACGCTCGCAGATGTCCGCGTCAAGCCGGACGGCTGCTGCCGCTGAACGACTGTCAAAGCTCTCGTCACTCCAATCTGCACTAGCAGCTCAGCGCAAGATGATTCCGGCGACGATGAAGTTGCATTTTGCGACCGCGCCAAGCGCTCCCCTGGATCCCGTTCCGGCTCTGCACGGGAACAAGGATGACAACGCCCTCTACCACAGCATCGTCAGCACCCTTGACGTCCTTCTCGGTCAGTTGGAACAGCTGGAACGCATCGGGGACAAGGATCTGGACCGCCGCCTCGAGATCCTGAAGGCCACTGCGGAGAGTCATCTGCGACTCCTAGAGACGAAGAAAGACGATGCGTGGCAGGAGCTCGTTTTGAAAGCTGTGGTGCCTGAGTCTGCGGACGACACTACAGGGGTCAAAGTATCCGAATATCGTGAGGCTATAATCCATTGTCATTCTGGTTCTCTGCTCATCTCTCACAGAGCGTCCATCTCCAGTCACGAAGACGATGGAGCCTTTCCTCCTCGTAGGGCTGTTCATGGCCTCCGTCCTCCACGCACTCGCCGCCGTCTCCCGTACCGATGTGCGCTTCGTGCTCACGTCGCTCCAAGCCATGATCTATGGCTGCTTCGTTTACTGCAACGCGTCCGCGCATCTCACCCCTGCGCAGCACGATGTCATCAATGCCATTCCTGCCGACATTCGTACGGTCATGTCCCAGCTCGAGCTCAACACGGACTTCATCCGCTATGCAGCGTGCCCCAAGTGTTGTTGCACATACATGCCACAGCCCAAGGCGACTCGACCCTATCCGCGCCGTTGCACATTCCAGGAGACCGACAAGGCCCCCTGCAACGCAAAACTGCTCTACCATCATAATCCTCTGCCGTCGTCATCCGCCCAGCCAACCAGCGTCAGCTACCGGCCTCGTCGTCCCTTTCCTTATTGCCCCTTAGAGTCTTGGCTCGTCGACATGGTTCTCAGGGTTGGCTTCGTGCGCACAACCCGGAATGCCTGGAAAGCCATGGCGGAGAAGGCGAAAACGTGGTGGACGGACATCTGGGATGCGCCGATCATGCGACAATTCCTAGGTCCGGATGGAAGGACACCGTTCTCTCATCAACCTGATGGTTCATTGCACCTTGTGTTCTCCCTCTTCATAGACTGGTGCAATCCGTTCGGGAACAAGAAGGCCGGGAAATCTCATTCCATTGGAGTCATATATCTCGTTTGTCTGAATCTCCCTCCCGATCTGCGCTACCGCCCCGAGAACGTGTACCTTGCCGGTATCATTTCCGGTCCCCAGGAGCCAGAGCTCCACCAACTCAACCACTTTCTATGACCCCTCATCGACGAGCTCTTGATCCTATGGCATCGTGGAGTGTACTTCGAGCGTACCGCCCTGGGTTCCGTTGGCCTCCTCATCCGCGCTGCGGTAATCCCCCTCGTTTGTGACCTACCTGCCCTGCGCAAGGCGGGCGGCTTCGCTGGCCATTTGTCCGATCACTTCTGCTCGTTCTGTAGGCTGCGCAAATCTCACATCAACGATTTGGATCGACCCTCCTGGAAGCGCTATACACGCGAGCAACATCTGAAATACGCGGAGAGGTGGAAGAGAGCGGAGACGGAGGCTGAGCGTCACAGACTCTTCAAGAAGTACGGCATACGTTGGTCGGAACTCCTGCGACTGCCATACTGGGATCCCACCAAGTTCGCTCTTGTCGACGCTATGCACAACCTGTTCCTAGGAGAACTTCGACATCATTGCCGAGATGTCTGGGGAATTAACGTCAAAGACAAGTCCTCCGATTCCTCGAAGCTCGCCCCCCACACTCCCGCGGAACAACAGACTTGGCTGGAGAGAGTAGCTTCCTATATTCGCACCAGCTCTAAAAGCCGACTTTCCAAGGTGCGCAAAGGATATCTCGCGGCTGTGGCGGAATTGAACGGTGCGGTCCCGCCTTCATCGACCTTCGCGAAGAAGGACTACGTCGACGCTCTACTGCGATGGGTAAGTTCATGAACCATTCGCGAACGCCTCGGTGGATGTACTGATGCGCTGAGATGCAGTGGTCCACGTCGCCTGGCGGAATACGTCTACCCCCGGTACTTGACGAAGCAACTACGGATTTCTATCTCAGTCGAGACGAGTACGACATCTCACGCTTCAGCGTTCTCGATCAAGCCACGGTCACAAAACTTCGCGAAGACATCGACTCTACATTCTTTCCTTCTTGGCTAGAACGCCCTCCACGCAACTTCGGCAGCCCCTCTCACGGAAAGCTGAAAGCAGATGTGTGGCGTACCGTCTGTACCGTCAGCATGGTCATCACGCTCGTTTGCCTCTGGGGTGGTCCAGACGCCAGTCCGCGACAGAAGGCGCTGCTGCATAACTTCGCGCATCTCGTCTCGGCTGTTGAGCTGGCGGCAAGACGATCCACGAACCAGGAGCGGATAGACAAGTTCGACTACCACATGATGGAATACCTCAAATCGCTGCGGGAACTGTTCGACCACGAGCTCGTTCCTAACCATCACCTCTCTTTGCACTTGAAGGAATGCTTAGAACTTTTCGGACCCGTCCACGCGTGGTGGGCTTTTCCCTTCGAGCGTTTCAACGGTTTGCTCCAGCAACTGAATACGAATAGCAAGTCAAGTACGTATCCTGTCTCTATCCGGCGTACTGACATCTGACTCGTGGGACATCATGTAGGCGACATGCCTATTACGTTCATGCAGTACTTCTATGCTGGTGCGAACCTTCGGTCACTGATGGAAGAAATCGAATGGCCAGATGCGACACCTTTCCGCGCTATGAGAACGGCATACTACGATGCCTTCCGAAGCGCTACGCGTGGCACTCGACTCGCTGACTTCCGACCGGTGCTCGAGCAAGACGGGGAGGACGTCCTGAGTCCCTCTGCAAGATATGATGAGAAAAAGCTCGTCGAACTTCCTCAGGATATCTACGACGGATTACTCCGACGAATTACGGAACTTGAGGGTCCCCTCTTCGCCTCTACCTTCGCGCGTTTGGAGGACCATCGTCCAAGGCTCCCGCTAGGCGCGCAGCATGTCTCAACGTTTGATCACTTCGGGATCACCTACGCCAAACAGGCATTCTCCCGTGCAAACTCGTATATCCTCTTCCGTGACGGATCGGAGCGTTCTCAGGACTTTCCCCGGGCCGGGCAGATCCAAGACATCTTCCTCCACGGTCGTATGGTCGCGGGGAAGGCCATTGTTGAACCGTTCTTCGTCATCAATGAACTTGTCCCCCTCTCTCCCGAGCACGCGGAAGTCGACCTGTTCCGACACCTCGAGGACATTCAGTCGCGGCTCTTCTACAACCGTACCACGTCAACGCCCTGCATCCTCTCGCTGAACGATATCCGCAGCCACTTCGCCGCATTCACGTACATTCCAGTAGACATTGGAGAGGAGTGTATTGTCATCAAGTTGCTGGACAGGGTAAGTGGCGAACTCGTCTGAGCGTGTGTCAATTATTGACAGCGAGCTATACAGAGCTAAATTAGATACGGCGGGGTCGTCGCTTGTGAGCTCCCCGACGTCGCTGTGCCATGCCGCATGGCTCAGCGCGGCGCGGTGTAGCGTGGTGTTGCCTGGCGCGGACTGGCGCGGACTGGCACGGACTGGTGTGGACTGGCGCGGAGCGGGGTGGCGCAGTCTGGCGCGGAGCGGGGTGGCGCGAGGCAGTTCGGACAATCGTCGTGATGCGGCGTGGTTTGGCGGCGGATGGGGCGGTATGGTGCGGCCTGGCGTGGTGCGCGGAGGTGGGGCGTGGTGCGACATGGTGCAGAGCGGGATTGGTCGAGGCGGCATCGAGTGAAGCGTCGCGGATCGAGGCGGCGCAGGTCGGGGCGGCGTGGGTCGGGGAAGTGTTGGTCGGGGAAGTGTTGGTCGGGGAAGTGTCGGTGGGGGCGGTGACGGTCGGGGCGCCGTGACGGGGGGTGGGACGGAGTGCCTGGACGGTTAGTCGAGCAGAATGGCGGCGGCTGAGCGCTGACACGGCGAGGTAGGAAGGCCTCGTCTCGCGTTACCTCGCGTGGCGTATCATCAGGTCGGGAATCTCATCGTGAGTTGCGGAGCTTACGGGACCGCGCTCGTGCGGACATCTGCGTCTTGCGAGTCGCGACTGACGAACACGTCGACCGCTCACGCGGCTGTGTGCGCTAGTATCCTCTTTCTCCTTCTGCATAATGCAAGATATCACTCAGATAACGTACAGGAAGCGCATGTACTGACTTGGGAGGAGGCGTAGGCACGGCTCCCGGGCGCGTCAACCTCGCAAGCTTCAGCGTCTCCTGCACTACCTGGAGCGCCCGCTGTTCAGCTAGATTCGGAGTTTACGCATGAGCTGCGTATGTTCCGGTCACATTTTGAGACCTGCATCCGACTATGAGACCGATATGGCTTCAGTCCAGAGGTTAATCATTACACGACTATTGTCTAGTCACAAAGGCGTTACATCCTTTGACCATGAGACGCCTGTTGGATCAATATGCCACAGTGCAATAGTTAATCCTTGTGACCGGACAATATTCAGAACATACGCGGGGCATAGATTTCCTCCCGGACCGGTCACATCGTCGGCATATAGCCGTGACAAAGGTAAACTCTTCGTTCGACTATTGACCGAAAATGGTACCGGTCCATATCGAGGCATGCCTGCCGTGGTACCCAGGCTGAGGCTTACTACATCTTTGAGAGGAGGCCTGCCAAGAGCGGTACTACGCTGTCCATGGACTGTGCTGTGTGTCAAAATAATGTTTACAGACTCAACGAAAGGCTGATCTCCCAAAGGAAGCAGCAGTATCAGCTACTTTTGACCATTCTCTTCTGTTCTAGGCGAACAATAACGTTGCTGGAATTCGTATGTTGCCAGTTGGGTGGACAGACTTACGGTCGTCCGGCAAGTGGACGTGCTGAGATTAGATAAGATGAAGTATGCCCACGTAATCTAATCTTATCTCTATTTCTCGCAACGCATCCCAACTTGCAGGCCCTCTCTCGTGGATCCGGCGAAGTTCCTTTGGACCTATACTGTGTTATCAACGGTCAGCAGTGCAGTGTGCAACCTCACCCCTCAAAACCTGATACCTGAGAAATATGGCAAGCTCAACGCTGCCTCCCGGCACTGCTCCGATCAAAGCAGAGTGAGCCCAATTCCCCATCGCATCTGCTTAACACGGGAATGAAGCCCTCCTTTCCGGCAGATTTTTGGTCTCTGTCCAGCCGCGGGATGTCCCAGACGATGATGCGGCCGAAGGGAGCACGAGTCATGTCAACGGCCGCCCTGATACAGTGACGGGCACCCAGGGCACGGAAGAGGGCGGCAAGAAGCTGTCCGGCGCGCAGCGGAAGAAGCTTGCGAAGGAGGAGCGCAAGAAACAGCGCGGCGCGAACAAGGGAAGACGCTTTCAAAAGGTCCGCGATGAGGTCGAGCTGTGTTTCAGGGTCGCGAATGGACAGCAATGCGAGTTCGGCAACGAGTGAGTGCTTTTCGCCGACCGCCAAGTGCTGTTAACCGAAGGCCTCGCAGGTGTCGTTTCACGCACGATGTTTCCGTGTATCTCGCCGCCAAGCCACGAGACATACACTTCCCCTCATCCGAAGACCTGTCCAATTCTCCACCTTTTGTTCGTCTTCCGGATGTCGAAATGACGGAGGAAATCGATGCGACGAAGAGCTCTCTCGACTTCACTACTACCTGCCCCATCTATCAGCATACGGGCGAGTGCAGACACGGGCTCAAGTGCCGCTTCCTCGGCAACCATGTGCGCATGAAGGAGAATGGGGAGCTGGAGCTCGTCGTGGACGAAGAGAAGAAGGCCCGTTTGATAGCCGCGGAGACGGAGCTCAACTTCATCGACGGCGACACGCTTCGCAAGATTCGGACGAAGAAGGTAGGTCTCGTAGCACTTTGCGAAGCACGTTTGCTTATAGTCATATCTATGCAGTACCCACACCCTATCGCGAATGCCTACTTGAAGGAGATTCAGAATAATGCGAACCACGAAAAGAAAGTGGAGGAGACACCACAAGCTACAGAATCAATTGCTCAGCCTGCGGCCGATCGACCCAAGGATGTCGCTCCTCCAAATGGTGCAGATGCGGTAGATCAATCCCAAGATGACACCCCTGACGTGCCCCTGCGACCTGTTGAGAAAAAGCGGCTGCATTGGACGGGGAAGACTTGTGCGTAGTGTAGGGTACGAGCAATGGTCCTGCTCTTGCTGATCTTTTATATCCCATGCAGATCTAGCACCGCTCACGACGGTCGGGAACTTGGTATGCCCTGGTGGTGTATCCTGGTTGGCATTGGTGCTGACATGTGTCGTCTCGCGAAGCCATTCCGCCGCCTGTGCGTGGATTATGGTGCCGACATCACTTGTGGAGAGAGTAAGCCATCACTCGCCTTCTGCCACATCACTTCGACCTCCTAACGAGTGTCGGCGCAACGCAGTGGGCCTCGCTATGTCTTTCCTGCAGGGTTCCAAAGAGGAGTGGTCGCTCGTCCGACGGCATCCGTCCGAGTCAATATTTGGCATGCAGATCGCGGGGAGCAAACCGCAGCTGCTAGTCCCTGCCGCGGAGATCATCGGGCGCGAGTGCGCGGGCAACCTCGACTTCGTGGACGTCAACTGCGGCTGTCCCATCGACCTCGTATATAAGACGGGCAGCGGTTCAGCCTGTACGTATCCTCTTCTGGAGAGGTGCCATGGGGGAGAGATGGCATACGGGGCACAATGCAAGTTGGCTGACATGGGGACGCGGGTGCAGTGTTGGACGCAGCAGGGAGGCTGGGCAAGATCCTCGTCGGGATGAACAAGGCGCTGGACAACATCCCTGTCACCGCCAAGCTACGCACGGGTGTCAAGGACGGCAAGAACACCGCGCACAAGCTGATGCCGCGCCTGGCGTGCGAATGGGGCGCGTCTGCGATCACTGTAGGTTGTGAGCATGCTGCAGTATGCGCTGGTTTGATTGAGACGAAGCGGTTCAGCTGCACGGTCGCACAAGGCAGCAGAGGTACACCAAGCTTGCCGATTGGGACTATATCAAGCAGTGCGTCGAGGCGGTCCGCGCGCGAGAGGAGGAGGAGGGTTGTGCGTTGATTCACCCATATATTCGCCGCCACGCTGTCTCACACACACTCCCTCTGTGATTCTTCAGTATCGCCGGTGCCAATCTTTGGAGGCGGCGACTGCTTCTCGTCGGAGGACTACTGGCATAAAATGGATAACTACGGCGTCGACGGCATCATGATCGGTCGTGGGGCCCTCATCAAGCCATGGATATTCACGGAGATCAAGGAAAGACGGGAGTGGGACATCAGCTCGCGCGAGCGCCTTGAACTCGTCCGCAAAGTATGTCTCTCCGCCACTGAGGTGACCTAGTTCCTGACGGCGCTGCGTCCGATAGTACGCCGAGTATGGTCTGAAGTAAGAAATGTGTTCCACCGTGCAGGCGGTGAGCGGCCACTGACTAGTCTCGAACAGCCACTTCGGGTCAGATACCGCGGGCGTGAACACTACCCGCCGCTATCTCTGCGAGGCCCTCTCCTTCCAATACCGCTACGTTCCCATCGGTCTGCTTGAACGTTTGCCGGCGCGGATCAACGATCGCGCCCCTGCGTTCCGCGGTCGCGACGAACTCGGTAAGGCGCTGCACGTCCCGCATATGGATGATTGCTCATTAGGTTCTGCAGAGACTCTCCTAGCCAGCCCGGACAGCCGCGATTGGGTGAAGATCTCAGAGATGTTCCTTGGTCCGGCGCCCGAATCGTGGTCATTCACTCCGAAGCACAAAAGCAATGCCTATGGCAGCGAAGAGGGCCAAGGCTAGCATACCCCTTCGCAAAAGTCATGGCGCATATACACGGACACTGTGCACAATGTATTGTTACACCTTGTAATATACCGTAAATCACTGCAACTCGAATCAAACGGTGGTATCCATTCGTTCATCTTGCGATACCGACGGTTCGACGGTGTCCGACTCAATGGTGTGCTCCGAGGGCGTCGGCGCGATGTACGGCGATGAAGGAGGGGAGTTCGGATCGACGACCTGCGATGCGACCTCGGGTGGGAGTTGTTGGAAGAATATGCGATTATTATGCTTCACAGAGTCCTAGGGTGGGCTGTTGTGAGGAGGCGCCCATCACGTAGAGATCAGATGGAGCACCGACCTTGATGCTCTCGTGCCATGGAGCTCGCGCATCTTCCTCCTCCTGAGACGTCGAACGGCTATACAAGAGGAAGTAGGGCCCGGCGCCAAGGTGCAGACCCGCCGGATCGTTAAGTACGTTTTCCTCGGGGACCTGCAAAGAGTTCAGCGGGAATGACCGGGGTGGAATGTAGCGGACAGACCTCGGTTACGACATAGTCGACCGTCTTCCACCACTTTCCCTTGTACTTGACGTACGAATAGAGGTGGCTCCTGCCGAAGAGACCATCGTGGACGATGACAGCCCGCAGATCATACTGCAAGGACCATCAGCACCTCATCAAAGCTGCCTATATGCGCTGCCTACCTGATACCTTTGCAGCTCGGGACAATCGAGCATACCATGAGCCTCCTCCTTCAAGCGTACTATTGTTGACTCGATTTCTACGGGGGAAAGTTCATTGAGCGTGGTTCAACCGTGAAGATAGTACTGACACAAACCCTTCGCCTCGTTTTGGACCCTGTCAATAACTTGCGCGAGCTTTTCTTGGTTCTCGCGGATCTCTCCCGAGCGCTTCGGGTCGACGTTGCTCTCCGCTACATTCTGATAGTAATACAGACAGGATTGCAGGTCCGCCAATGTATCCTTGTCCTGCACAGGATCCCGGTTTCAGGAAGAAGCCTCGCGCGGACGATTACGGCACCCACATTGAAATACAGCAGGTCCTTCTTCTTGGCCTCCAAATCCTTGACGTCTTGCAGGAGCTTCCGCTGAGCCGCTCGCTTCTCATTGGCGAGCTCAGAAGACTCCTTCATGAACTGATCCAGGTACACACTCCTCGGGTATTTGAAGATCGCGCGCTCCGACTTACGGCCGATGGCTGCGTCGTATGATGGGGGAGCTGCGTCACGTATGAGCTGGAACGCGATGACCTCCGAAGGCTCGAGGATGACTTGTCGCTTCGTAGATGCGACCTTGGCGGGGTCCGGAGCTAGCTCCGCCGCGAGTGAAGATACGAGATCATTCACGTCTGGGTTTACTCCTACACTGACTTTCACGCAGCAGAGGTTGTCCCGACTTGGATCATCGGGCTCGGCGTCTTGACGGCCATATTGTAACGAAAACAATCTGGTCGTAATTCAGCAGATTCTCTACCGTAAGCCTCGATCTCCAGACGAACCTGTGTCGTGTCCGCTCAGAGTTCTGTAGGCTGTTGTAGTGGAGAGTGTGCTCGACTACGAAGACAAGTCTCTCGTAGAATCCTGCAAAACGCGGATTGATCAATCTGGCATAAAGTCTTTCGCAGGGGATCGGGCTTACGATAGGATAGATCCCCGGGTCGTTCTGCAGGGTTGCTCCATGGTTCAGCCGCAAACGCATTCATCGCAGCGTCCACGCATAACTCGCTCAACCGAGCCAAATCCATGTTCGCGAACAACTCTAGCAGTGTCCAGACTTGATACGCTGTATTGCCACCTCAGACGAACATCTTTCCTCGGACGGGTATATGGAGCGCACCAGGACCAGCAGTAGGCGGCACAATTTCCGTGACGCTGGCATCTTCAGCACCGGGCTCGGGCCGTGGGAGCCACTCTGCAATTGCCTTTCGGATCTGAGGAACGAAAAACAGGCCGTGAAGGACCAACGCAGCGTATGCAAGACCTGATGCGGTCGGACGCAGGGCAATCGGCCTAAGGGTCGCTGTCAGCACGCACACCATCGAGTCGGGGAAAGACCCTCACGTATCGCCTTTCCGAACCTTCTCCTCCAGAGGCAACTCCTCAAAGATGTCCTCGCTGATATTGTAAGACAGGCTCGCTTCAATGGCTCGACTCATCGCTTGGTCGTCCTGCGACATGCCTGAGGGCGCGCTGACTTCTGCCTAGCTCGGCACTTGAGCATCACACCCCGATAAGAAGGAGGTTCTGGATCGCACGTTGGATGGTACCATTGCCCAGTTAGGGTCGGGTGCTCTGTTGCTGGGTCCGAAGGTAGGCGGTTGGTCCTCCAGTGAAGCTTGCAATGCCCGGGCTAGCTCATTGTCATCATCATCCTTCGTTAAGTCGATGACTGGTTTCTCAGGTCTTGATGCTAGACGTCGATGTTCACAGACGACCGGTAGCTTGGTATGCGAAGGAACGACGTACGAGGAGGAGTGCGAGGGCCGACAGTTCCCGTGTCGATTGGTTCCAAGTTGGGCATATCGGCGTAGGGTCCGGTATCATCCTCGCCCGTGTCACCTTCGAGCAGAGCTGATGCGGCCTTCTCTAAGTTGTTCCTATGCTTCCGCAAGAGACGGAGGGCATGGCTTGGGTCAAGCGAGCCACCCATCATTGCATTCAACGTCTCAATATCCGTTGCTTCCTGCGGCGTAGCAGGCATAGCTCTGCCTGTACCCATGACGGTCGCCTACAACAGGATGTGAGGCGCGTTGAGCGACGGAATGTGTCGAATGGCATTGACGAAGAACTCAAGGAGCAGGGACTCACCTCTTTACGGAGAGCACTCCGAGCTGCCTTGCGAGCCGCGAACGCTCAACTGAGCAAATGTTCGATACCGACAATTGTCGTGGACACTATTGCGGAAATGGTTGTATGTGGCCGCGGAGCTATGTAGGCGAAGTCGAGACCTCCGAGTAGAGTGTAGTGGCTGATATAGCCTGTTCCTGGCTGGCCTTCAGCAGTGATCTGGCCACTCCGACGACAGTGCAGACGAAGAATGCGAGAGATGAAGCCTTCGAAAAACGCGAGATGAGACCGTCAAATCTGGTGTATGCTGAGGGAGGAGCACTGGGGAAGAAGCAAGGAGCGGGGTGGCGGCGGGTCGCTGCCCGGCGGCTACAGAAGACAAGTACTGCACTTCGGACCACTCACTCAATATTTCAGTTTGAAAGTCACGACCAACGGCAATATGTGCACGATATACGCCTCATGACTTGCTGGCGTGCACTAGCACTATGAGTAATATCAATGCTGGGTACCAGAGGGATGCACAACTCTACGATCCAATGACTGCGCATGCGCGCCAGGCCAAACATTCTATTCCGCAGACTGCACGGAATATAGTCTATTGAAGCGTCATTCGTGTTGTTTATGATTACAGCGAGGCTGAGAATAAGCAAGTGTAAACCGCCAAAGAGGCGAATAGAGAAGTGTAGGGTATATCTACATAATAAAAAAGTCGGCCGACCAACCGCCCAATCCACCCACCAGCTAGCCAAACCTGTGGCAAAGCAACGCCGAGATGCAGAACTCCGGGAACGTGCGGGTCTCACTGCAAAGAAACCTCACGGCATCTCGGGCATGTGCACAATCTCGACCGCCCGGCTGATGATCTCCTCGACGGGCCATCGCTCCCCGCTCGCTTGCTTGAGGTCGAGCAGGTCGCCAATCTCGTCGCAGGCACGGAGCACGGTGTCGATATCCTCTTTCGTGTGCGCCGAGCTTAGGCAGAACCGCACACGCGAGGTGACGAGCGGAGTGGCCGGGTACGCGACGACGACGACAACGATGGGCGTCGCGCGGGTGCGCATCATGCGGCTGAAGACCGCCATTTTGCCAGGGTGGAAGAGCAGCAGAGGCACGACGGGAGAATCGTCGTTTCCGTAGGTGATGAAGCCAAGCCTGCGCAAGCCGCGGTTGAGGTAGCGCGCGTTGAAGGCGAGACGGCGGAGACGGGTACGACCGTCCGAGCCATCGATCATCTCGCGTGCGAGGGGCATCCACGATGGAAGCGCAGACGCGGGGGCCGTGCCGGGGATGAGTTCCGACTCGGAAACGACGGGAGTATGATCGGACGAGCGAAGGAGAGCCAGAGAAGGAGAGGAGGGCTTCTCGTTGGGGAGTGTGATGCCCATGATACTTGCCATGCTAGCGATCACCTGGGTGAGGACAGGCGGCGACATCGACTCGGCGTAAGTGCCGGAGTGTCCTTGAATGCGGACTCGGTCGATGATGGTCTTGCTACCAGCGATGTAACCCCCTGCGGCGCCGAAGGACTTCGTGAATGTGCCCATCAGGATGTCTACCGAACGGGGATCGATCCCGAAGTAGTCCGTGACACCGCGGCCGCGCGGACCGAGAGCACCGACGGAATGCGCCTCGTCAACGAAGAGATAGAACTGTGGGCATTATGAGCACGTCGGCCTCGCTCGGATGACAGAAGATGTATACCTTGTACTTCTTCTTGAGCTCCATGATTACCGGAAGGTTGGCGAGCGTTCCTTCCATGGAGAACAAGCCCTCGACGATGACCAGGATCTTCTTCCAGGGGCGATGTGTCTTGGGCTGTCCCTGGCTGATGACCTCCCTCAGCAGGTTCTCGAGAGCGTTCATGTCATTGTGCTTGAACGTCCGGACGTTAGCTCCGCTGAGACGCACGCCAAACCGGATCGAGGCATGATTGAGCTCATCAGAGATGACGAGGCAACCCTTGCTGACAAGCGCAGGGATGATCGTGGAGTTTGTGGCGAATCCCATGGAGCTGACCAACGCGTCCTCCGTGCCGAGGAACCGGGCAACGAGCGCTTCCGCCTGCAGGTGGAGGTCGAGCGTGCCGCCCTCAAGGCGCGATGCACCGACTGCGACACCGTACCGCTCAATCCCGGCCTCCACAGCGTCGGCACAGGGACCGTTGCCTTGTGCGAAACCGAGGTAGTTGTATGAGGAAACGTTGAGCGCACGGGTGCGAGTGCCGGTAGGGACCATCGTCTTGTTGTAATCAGACGAGTACCGGTCAAGGAGGAGGATGGTGCGTCCAGGAACGCCGGTGACCGGGTGGGAGAAGCAGTCATCGATCCTAAGCTTGAGACGACGCGTGTAGAACGAGTCGAAGTCAGAGTTCAACGCGGCATACCCCTATTTCGCGATACGTTCAACACGTAGCACACACAGCGAACAACGGCGACACTCACGTTCCAGGGAAGCAAATGCCTGTAGTTCGCCGCCCGGAAGCGCTTCCCCACGAAATCCCGAAGATGGCCGAGACAGATTACGAGGATGTAGCTGATGTAGGTCGTGAGGAGGATGTAGTAGGGAGGGTCCTGCTCGGGAATGCTCTTGTACGGTACGCCCTTCCTGTGCTGGGAGGTGTAGCGGTACTCCTCGTTGCCGCAGTGCCCGAACTCGGAGTGCACCGTCGTGAACACCTGGGAGGACGTCGGAGGAACGCGAGGATATGACAACCCATCGGCAAAGTCGACGTTGCTGTCGTCGAGAACAGTGTCCTCGGACCTCGATGTGACCGAAGAGGACATTGAAAGAGCAGGGGTCGACGCAGGGGTTGCTCCATGCTTGCGGGCCCGTGCGTCCGCTTCGGAGACGGCGGACAAGTACGACGCTGCTGTCGACATCGCCGGGATCGTTTTCTTCTTGAAGATGGACGGACTCGGCGACGCCGGGTTCAGAGCGATGGGCGACGACCTGGCGGGCATTTCCAGCGGGCTCAACGACGACGGCGACGGTCGAGAGGGGTTCTCGTCGTTGGCAGGAGAGGCCCCCGTGCGAATTATGAGCGGAAAAGGGAGGGGGCTTGACGGGTGCATCGGAGTTCAAGTAAGTAAGCAAAGGTCTAGACACAGTAGTATCGGAGATTATCGGAGCACAATCGGAGAATCAAGTAAAGGAGCGCTTGACAAGAATTCGAAGAGAAGGAAACGATCCCTGGATACGAAGTCGGAACAAATTTGAAGAAGACCAGGAATCTCCGGGGGGAGGTGGGTGGAAGGAAACGGGAAACACGGGTGGGAGTTTCGTCCAACGAGGCTATTTATCTCAAGGAGCGACGCAGCAATGTCGCGCGATTTGTCCCACCTGCGCGCCCGACGAGCGCAACCCCAAATGCAAATCGTATAGCTCTACTATCTGTCGAGGGCACCGGTATCAAGGAGGTCCGTGTACAATATGGCAGCGGTTGGCAGCGGGAGCGTCCATATCACATCACGCAACAGTTTCAGGACAGGAAACGCACAGTAAAACCCCGGACGCTGTCTAAAAGGCATCTGACGCCTCGTATGATGTTGACAAGGCATCCCGCCTCTCACACCCGGTCTCCACAGCCGATGACCTGACCTGCGCATTGCAAATGAGTCTGTATGCGTGACCGGAAGAGCCAGGGGCAGTACCTGGAGGATCTACTCACGGTGAAACCAATTCCACAGCTTCTCGATGCTAAGGCGGCCGGCGGACACGAACGCGCTCTTGAACACGGAGGTGTTTCTGCAAACGAAGTATAGTACTCATCCACCATCCAGCACACACGCAGCGGCAGGCGGGGGCGCCCGCCGGTTGTATAGTCTAATATCTAATAACATCGCTGGTATCACCAAGATTCGAATAAACTACGACAGCCGAGACGGTGTTCAACCCAAACGTCCATATCAAGTTGTGCTAACAGTCTCACCGGAAGACACAGACACTGTCGGGCGGCGGCGTCGATGAGGCGCCCAAGCGCCGTCTCGCCAGAACGTCGACGAACACGTCTAGCTCACACCCGGTCTCCGCGACCAATGACCTTGACCTGCACATGAATGCATGCTTAGTCTAGACCCGAGCAGGCAGAGCTAGAGAATCTACTCACGGTGAAACCAATCTTCCGGAGCTTCTCAACGTCAAGGATGAGACGCCCATCGAACACAAACGCGGGCTTTGACATTTGGGCGTATACCGTCTCCCAGTCGATCTCCTTGAACTCCTTCCACTCCGTCGCGATCACGACTGCCTCCTTCTGCTTGCACGCCTCCAGGGCAGAGTGCACAATGGTCACCTGCTTCTTGATCGTCTCCAGCGGCGTCGACGGGCAAGCCTCCGCGAGGTCCTGCCAGATCTGTGCCTCCTCCACCTTGGGATCGTAGATGGTGACGTACGCGCGCTCCGACAGGAAATCGCGGATGAGCGAGATCGCAGCAGACTCGCGAGTGTCGCCCGTGTCTGCCTTGAACGCAAATCCGAGCACGGCGATGTGCTATAAACACCGCCAATACGTCAGTCAAACACAAGTACGCGCCCGCC
Organism: Pilatotrama ljubarskyi; assembly: GCA_022385805.1. Classification (NCBI taxonomy): domain Eukaryota; kingdom Fungi; phylum Basidiomycota; class Agaricomycetes; order Polyporales; family Polyporaceae; genus Pilatotrama; species Pilatotrama ljubarskyi. Next base: position 35,184 of record MU277759.1, on the reverse strand, counting down.
GGTGCTCAAACACATGCCTTTCCGGTGATGGTGTTAAAGAGCGTGTCGACGACCGTCTTGGAGAAGCGGCTCTTCTGGTACTCGTTCATCTCCACAACCTGGCGCCAGTACGCCGCCACCTGCGGCAGGTGCAGGCTCTCGCTGAGGTAGACGAGGTTGAGGATGTCCTTCTGGAAGCATGAGCCGCCGAAACCGACGGACGCGCGCAGGAACTTGGGCCCGATGCGCGAGTCGTATCCGATGGCGTGCGCGACCTCGTCGATGTTGGCACCCGTCGCTTCACAGATAGCAGAGAGCGCGTTGATGGAGGAGATACGCTGCGCGAGCATCGCATTTGCTGCGAGCTTCGTCAACTCCGACGACCACAGGCCGACAGTGAGGATCCGATCACGTCTGGAGCGCAGGTGTCAGTAGGCACATCGCTTCCGGCTCCGGCGCATGCGCATGTGTGTCGTATCCAACATGACGCCACTCGTCGTTTGGGGGCCTGTCCAGTATTCGGGACAGGCACGCCAACAGACGGGGCCAATGTTTCTGCACCCCGCTGGAGTGCAGCCCCGTAACGTATGGCGACAGCACAGGCGCACCAGATAAACGCCCCCGTGTGGTGCGATTGATGGAAACAGACGCGGGCGCACAAGACGATAAAGCTAGGAACACTCACGGTACCCAGTTCGCGTACACCTCGGTCAACGACGCGCAAGCATCCTTGCCCTCCGGAGTCTGGAGGGAGCCGATGAGGACACGGTCGGGGCGGAAGAGATCGCTGATGGCAGTGCCTTCAGCGAGGAACTCGGGGTTGGAGAGGATGTCAAAGCGGGTGCCAGGCTTGGAGTTCGCCTCGAGGATGGTGCGCATAGACTCGGCCGTGCGGCACGGCACCGTCGATTTCTCGACAACAATCTTGCTTGAAGTTGCAACGGCAGCAATGCGGCGCGTGGCAGACTCGACATAGCTGGCAAAAGGCGCATACATTAGCTTTCCCGACGCGTCCAAGACGCGTACCATATGAGGACGTACGTGAGATCTGCAGAGAAGCCCGCTCCCACACCTGACTTCTTGGTGGGCGTGTTGACGGAGACGAAGATCAGGTCCGCCTCCTGGATGCCCTTGTCGACGTCCGTAGAGAAAAACAGGTTCTTCCCCCTCGCCTGCCTGACGACCTCCTCCAGTCCGGGCTCGTAGATCGGCAGCTTGAAGTCAGGGCTGTTCCAGGCGGCAATGCGCGCCTCGTTGAGGTCGACGATGGTAACGCGGATGTGCGGGCACTTCAGCGCGATGACGGCGCAGGTAGGACCACCTGGAGCAGCCCATCGACGTGTCAGTGGCAGCGGGCTTACAGCGGTCTGATGCTGTTTCGGAGGAGCACTCACCGACATATCCAGCGCCGACTGTGATGCAAACGGGGTCAGTCTCGCGTCGCATACGCTCTGCACGGACCGCGACGCACTGCAGCAGATCTTGGTGACTTTGACGGGTGCCATGGCGGTTGTGGTCGAGATGAGGGTGATAAGGTGAGCCGGCTGCGGGCTTATAAGATGATGGTGGTGGTACGCGTTCAACCTCCACGCGGCGGCGCGCCGAGGTCGCCTACGGTCGATTCGAGCCTCACCTTGCCCCGACCGCGTCCGTTCTCCTTTCGGGCGCTCTCTTCGCCGAGACTCGCATCTTACCATCTCGACGTTGATGTGTCACGGCGTATGATTCATCGATGCATCAAAGAAGTCTAACAAGGATCACTCCGTTGGCTTGGTTGAAGATGCCAATTCCCATGCCATGCTACGTCCCAGGGATGTATACGCATGTTGTATGTCTGACTCGTAAATACGGCATAGGCACCAGACTCTACATTCTTTCGATAATGAAGATGGAGACCATGGAATGCACGAGCGAACGAATCCCAAGGACGGAACCGCCACACATCGGCGTTCCGGCCCCGAGAACATGAAGCCACACCCCAAATTGGTTGACGGAGCTCGCTGGCCGATGCTGTTACGGAACATACAATGCGGACTCGGACAGGCATTCTGGGCTTGCCATGGCGGCGACAACCACGATGCAACAACCTGTCGGAGCGGAACCGCCGTCCTGCTTGCATCATAAGTATTGTGTGCGGCCTCGGGGGAGAGATGGCAGGGCACATCCGAGTCGTTGGAGGAGTGCTCGGAAAGAACGCTTCTGGTCAGACGTCGTGAGTCTGGATTGGACTGACCAATGTATGACCGGACAACAGTGGCTTGGGAGCGTCGTAGGACACTCTAGGCATCCGATGAACTTCTATGTGTCCAGCGTGTTCACCAATGGTTTTCAATACGTCAAGAATCTGCGAGGTGGAGTCATGCAACCCACCTACTCCTCGTGAGGACCTCGTCTCGATGCCGAAAATGATGCGCCGAGTCAACATGCTGTCCTGTGCTCGGCATGGACAGCACATCTGAACGTGTTCTCCTTGCATTATGGGACGTCACTGTCTGGGGCGGACTTCGTAAGCAGCTGACAGTTTTTAAAAGATATCGTTTGAATATCAAAAGGTTTGGGAGCCCGAATGAACGTATGTAAATGCACAATTCACCAATTGCGCGACTCTTGCTGGCTGACAGTAATACGTTGGCTTTGAGAATAACAGGAGCTGCTGACTGCGTTATATTCCACACTGGGAAAGCATGAGGCTTGCGCTGGTTACGTACCTCGTCTCGCTAGGCGATAACGACGGACTCGCTTACTGTCACGGGCCGGCACCCGACTCCGGACGAGAATGCGTGACGAAAGCGATGTATTCCGGACGAGATATACAAGGCACGAGACGAGGGGGAGCCCGAGCACCGACGCCGCGAGGCGGGAAGGCGGGATGGCGTTGGTTCGTTCAAGAGAGCGGGCGCGTATCGTAACGCGTAAGTACAAGAACCCGGATACGGTAAGTCACGTGTAACGAGGCCGTTACACTTACCCTTCAGGACCGCGAGGACTGACTGGCCAGACTCGGCCATTACTGCTAGCCAAGGGGACGGCAATTGCTGCTCCGATCCGCAAGCTCAGCCGTACAGGGGCCTTCCTAAGTTGTAGGCGGTGTTGGATATGCCAGACATAGAGGTCCAGGGTTCCCCGGCAGTGGTTTAATGACGGAGCCAGGAAACTCGCAAGACTCGGCGCAAGTGTCCTCAATGCGCACACCTACAGCAGGCCTGTCGCAGACTCGCAACATGTATAACAGGTGCGAGTGGAATCTCCCACTGCTGCGGAACGTAACAGCACACGGTCCTTGCGGACGGAATGAGACTACTTGTCATATGATTTGTCAAATCCCAAAGACCCGTATTGTGTGAGCTGAAAGCTTTACTTACGTTCATGATCAAGGTCTGATCGACATTTCGATATGCTGGATGACGGGGTAATTCGGTCAAAGGGAGGAGCATGCGCGTCGACTCTAGATCTGTGCTTGCACGTCGCGACGTCTGCCTAGGGGAGACTCTAAATCTCATTCACGACGGAATTACGGACAGGGCATATACTGTAAGTACCACTTATTGATTGAGCCTTCGATGACAAGTAGTGCTACTTATGATTCGGAGAGTCGGTTTATCACAGTTACTTACGGCCATTAGTGCGCGGGTAGTGCCGGTTCATGATGATGCCTTACATCGCTCTCCCTTTCTCAGGCGCTCTCGCGCGGTCCGTACCAATCGATTAATCGTTCTCTTTCTACGGCAATGAAGTTCGCATTGTTACCACACAGTCCTTGCCACAATATTGTTGTGCTTTGCGCAGGCGAGGCCGACTCTGTGCACCTGGGCCAGTGAGTGAGTTTTACAGAGTATAGTGACCATGTCAGTTTCGCATGATCATGTCGACGTCTAGAAGTTGTAGAGCTCGCGCGAGCAGGCAAATCGAAGTTCCCTACATGGAGTAGGTAATGGAGAGAACCAATACATTCATGCAGTCGCTCTTAGCATGGGACAACATTACATTCGTGGCAACGACGGCCGCCGGTGGTACCGGCTCACCTTCTATGCTTCGGAGGTATCCGCTCATGGGAATAGTATACAGATGGTTCTAAAGCTACCTTCCACCGTGCCCGTCCTGTGAGAGCCGTCGATACCTGGCAACCTTTTAATGTCCCAGAAGCAAGGCGCCAGTGGAGCGCAGTCGGAGGTGTCCCCTTCGTCGCTATGGCGTCTCCTACTGCAGCGGCAGAGACGGAATTGCTGCAACTCGTCCAGGTCGTGCACGACACCTATGTGGCCAACCTTTGTACAGGTAAATAACACTCACTTTCACATAACTACTCTGACCGGATATCTGGTATAGCTGCCGCCGCCACTTGGCTGAGCTATGACATTCTGCTGACGTTCTCGCAAGAGGTAAAGTCCGCCCGTCCACGTTCTGTTCGGGCACCACTCAGATATCTTACAGGTGGAACTGATTTGGAGGTGCGGCCCTGTGTGCATTCCATGGTGAGAGCTGCGTAATGATCTGCTGCAGGGCCAAATGGTCGTTCCCCAAACTCCTGTTCTTTCTGGTGAGATACTACACACTAGTGTCACTACTGTGAGTATCTTCCCCTGGCGATGTGCCATCTCACGAATGTCTGACTATCCTCTTCTGTAGCTTGACCCTCGCTGGTGCGGCGTCTCTCATTTATTAGTCTCCCCATGATGTGCTCACGCCTTTTATCTTTCAGTCAACACGAACCATGAACTATCCTTCACAGTGTGTACTTCCTCTTCTCATCCATGCAGCCGAGATACCTAATCAAGTACACTGCAGTTGTAATGTCGATTGGCTCCCGTTGCGGCAAATTGCTCATACGTTGTCTACTTGCAGCTGCCAAGGATGGCGGTGGTATAATGGATTGTATGCCTCCGCTTTTGACGACACGTCCGGCTGATTGCTGAGACTCTATCCAAGCAACGGCACGCTTCTCTCTGCAGTGGTCGGTGAGGCCATATTCCTCATGAGGTTGTATGCGTCATACAACCGCACGAAGACGAGTGCGTTTCGTCTTGCAGTTCACCCGCCGACTTCGCTCACTGCAATCTCATAGTACTGGTCACCATCGTGTGTCTGTTCCTGAGTAAGTCACCCTGTCTCTCCTATGAGTGTGAGCTGACAGCGCGGCCCGCAGCTGAGTTTGTGGTATGTGTCGGGACCGTGGAACACAGGAGATGTCGCATTCTGACAAGTTATCAGACCGGCATCACGACCGCTTCGCTCGTGGTGTCCTCTTTCTCCGTCACCCCTCGTCCAGCGGACTTCCCACTACCGGGGTGTCTGTTCACACCGCCCAAGCACGTGAATTTGTCAACGATGGTCTGGTAAGCCTGCCTGACCCTATTGCGGCTCCAGTCTTGCCGAGCTGACATGCATATAGGGCGGTCGCTATGAGCGTGACTTGTAGGTGCTGCTACTCTGGACGAGGACGCTTTCTGAACGCCATTCATGCAGGTGTTTACTTCCTCCTGATCCTGTACAAGTTCGCACGGAACGTCTCGCTGCGGAACGTCTCTGGCTCGTCAAGTACGGTGCCCATATGGGATTTGCCTAGGATTAGCCCACTCGTTTTCTCGTTCCTGCGAGACAGCGCATTCTACTTCTTCCTGTGAGTCTCTTTACTCACTCACCGGTGCATTTAGAGCTCCCCCGCTGACGAGTAACAGAGTGTTTTGTAAGTGGCAAATATCGTCGGAAGTGACCCTGACTGGAGTCGTTAATGGTACTGACCCAGTGGGTAACCTGTTGAATCTGGTCTTCACAATCGTCTTTTCCGGTCGCGCCCTGATTCCTATGGGCACGATGTGCGTATTCCGATCTTGCTGTTCACCGTTCACCTTATTGAATCCTGTCGTGCAGATGGCTGATGGTCATTTACGCAATCTCTGTGTGTGCCCTTCTGCGTAGGAGTGATCCCTGTCTCAATCGACGCACCTCTCTTCTAGGCATCCAGACTTTGCCTCAACACACGCGACTCGGTGTATGGGAACCACTTACCTGCCGGATGGGGCGACGACATCGAACTTGACGACCGCATCTCCGGACCAAGTGAGCTCAGCGGCACCTCCATCTCTGGTATCCTGAAGAGGAGCGGTGGGGACGTGAGCGTGCAATCGGGCAGTGCGTGAATCTCCGATGTCCGTGTGGTGGGGTTCACTGAGCGATGCCCGTCTGCAGAACTCGATGTCGGCATGGTCGACGTTCTCGAGTCCAACGACGGGTACTACGGGAGCCGAGCGGACGAGGTGCGGTCGCGCGACTATGAGATGGAATCCTGGCTCGTCGTGGACAGTCGTGGCCGGGCTCGCAGGATGACCCATGTCATCCAAAGCGACAGCCCGCGCCCACTTTGAAGTGAGTCGCGCCGTGCATCCCCGTAGCATCTCAACTGATCTTCGCTTGACTGACGTCAGGCAGTTTTGTCATAAGCGCGCGGTGGGCCGCAGAGCGGGGCCGCTGCACGGCCTATGAAGCCTCTCTGGGGACGTGATGTGCCGCCGTGTTGTTGTTTCGGCACATCGCCGTTGGCGCGGCGCATTGCGCATGATGTATTCGACGTGTGCGCATTGTTTGTGGTGCAGTCTGGGTCTCGCAGCGACACATGAACAAACTGTACAACGTCCGGCATCTGGGTACCACGTGTGTCTGACTTGGAACATCGGCAGGCCCCTCGCAACATACATGTTCCAGTCTTTCCCGTACACATATCACTGTCCTACTAGCTCCGAGTCGAGTTCCGGTGTATCCCGTATGTGGCTGCCAAGGCCCATTGGCATTGGTCGAGGACCACGGGGTAGACTCGCGAGTCAGACTTCTGAGTGATGCGCACGGTTCCGCAAGCGGTTATTGGGGCCACTGTGAGGTTCTGACCCCTCTATAAGAGCGGCGGAGGATGGCAGCGCTTGTCCAATCCCAGCTCCCGTTTTTGACCATCGCAAGTTGACCTCAATTGACGCCAAGAACGATGGAAAGCGTCTCGCTCGCAGCTAACAAGGCGCCGCGAGGGAACCTTCGCATCGTACTTGCGCTCACAGTCTGCATCCCCGTCGTCTGGAAGCTCTTCTCGTTCGTGCACAGCCGCCTCACGTCGCCGCTCCGGAAGCTCCCCGGGCCGCCTGGCGCACACTGGCTCTTCGGGAACCTCAAACAACTTCGGGAGGCGCACGACCGCGTTGCCCTCGACGAGTGGGCCGAGAAGTATGGATCAGCCGTCAATTTTGGTGCATTTATGAATGTAAGCGTCTTCGTATTAATATCCCGGCGCGCTATGACAATGACGCCTCGATCGTAGAGTCCGACCCTGTTCACGTTAGATCCTCGAGCCATCCACTATGTACTTACACATTCAATGGACTACCGGAAACCGGAAAGCGCGCGTCGCAGCCTAGCCAAACTCCTCGGTGAAGGTCAGTCTTCTGTCCGGCCGTTTTGGAAGGTTGAACTGACGTACACATGCATCAATAGGCTTGGTGGTTGTTGAAGGTACTTGCAAAGTACACGATGAATGAATCCGAGATCTGACCTCCCTACCTTTTCAGGAGAGCAGCACAGGCAGCAGGTAAGAGAGAAATCCAGATATTATTACGCTGTCTCATCTTGCTCACCTAAATTGTTAGAGAAGGATTCTGGTAAGAGATCCCATCTGCGCACGCCTGAGGCTTGTCTTGGCTCAGAGATAGCCGCAGAATCCTGCATTTGGTCCCGTTCAGATCCGCGCGCTCACGGATATCTTCGTTCGTAAAGCTACCGAGGTTTGTTAGGCCAGCAGACGTAGCTGCCACTCGTCAACTGAATGGCATCGTCCCGCTTCCCAGCTGGGTGACGTCTGGCTGGCAGAGGTGTCTCTGTCAGAGCCCGCACGCATCGACGTTTTTGAAGGCCTCACGAGCATGACACTGGATGTCATTGGTCTTGCCGGTGTGCTTCTTCCGACTTCATGCGGTCTGGAGGATAGTACTGAGCTGTACGATAGGATTCTGCCAAGATCTGGGGTCTCTTACACGCAACGAGGAGCCGGGCGAGCTTTCTGCAGCTCTGAACGAGATACTGACCGTGCCGGAGAAGATATCCCCCCTGATCGTCTTGCAGGCCATGTCTCCCGTGTTCGATGTGTTCGTGAGTGTTCAATCGTCCTTGGGGCGTCGATCTTATTATGCTACTAATACCATCTTCATGTCCGCCACAGAAAGATGAGACACTGCGTCGTTTCGACCGAGCGCAGGAGTTTATACGGCGCACTGGCCTGCAGCTTATCGCGGAAAGGCAGGCAGCTATCCTCCGCGAAGCTACTGAGAAGGACATCGACCTCGGCGACTCCCTGAAGAGCAGGGACCTCCTGACATTGCTGCTCAAGGCGAACATGGCGAAAGATATCCCTGACAGTCAGCGTCTGTCGGATGAGAACATCTTGAATCGTGAGTGCGCCGTCTGAACCTGCAAGCGGCGTCTTGTCCCCTTCTTACTTTGACCATCCTCAGAGGTCCTGACGTGAGCTCACCGATCTCTCTTCGCTCCTTCTTGGCGGCGAGCTGAGTCCGTTCAGGTTTTTGGTGGCTGGACATGAAACCACGAGCACAGCGACGGCATGGTGTCTCTTCGGGTTGTCACAGTCGCCGCGCGTGCAGTCCAAGCTTCGCGAGGAACTGCTAGGCGTTGAGACGGATAGTCCGACGATGGACGAGTTGTCGGCGTTGCCGTACCTTGACATGGTCGTGCGCGAGACGCTCCGCTTCCACGCTCCCGTAGCGTCGACCACGCGGGTCGCGACCAAGGACGACACCATTCCGCTCGGCACATCGTTCACCGACCTCGACGGCAAAGTGCGCAATTCTAACCAGTAAGTGTACTTCGTCCGTAGCTGTTCGTCCATGGCTGAGACTCGGCTGCAGTGTCAACGCAGGGACCGAGATCCTCATACCGATCTCCGCCGTCAACACCTCCAAAGCACTGTGGGGAGATGATGCGCATGGGTTCATGTGAGCCGTTCTCGTTCCTTCTTTTGCTGGTCCGCTAATCATGTTGACGAAGACCGGAGCGGTGGGCGAACCCGCCCGAGTCTGTCTCGAGCATCCCGGGTATATGGAGCCACATGCTCACCTTCCTAGGCGGACCCCGTGCTTGCATCGGCTACCGCTTCGCCATCATAGAGTACGTGTAGCCGTTCTAGTGCCCGGACATGCAGAGCTGACGTAGCCGGACTTCGAACGCCAGGATGAAGGCCCTCATTTTCATCCTTATCAGGGCCTATGAGTTCTCAATGGCGGTCGAACCCGCCGAGATCAAGAAGACGCCGGGGCTCGTCGAACGCCCTATGGTAGTCGGTCAGCGGGGGCGCAGCCAGTTGCCTCTCCTAGTCAAGCAATACGGCACTTCATAGATCCACAGATCTTGGATCAACGATTCCGCACGTCCAGGTCTGGCAGTGCACGGCAGTCGCAGGCTTGCCTCATAGCGTACTGTACCTGCTGGAGCTCCCGGAAAGATGCATAGGCCGCTCATTGACGTCTGTCTTAGTGCAGGCTCCTACTCCGCTCAACACCACTTTACCTCTACACTCAAATAGTCTAATAGTATCATTAGCTGGTACATGAGGTTGGATCACCTTGTCCGGATGTAACCACAGTATCGTCTCGTCCGCGAAGGTCGGGCCCGGCTATGCGCCCAAGTTTACCGGCCTGCCGGTGTTATAGTGATTGTGCAGCTCCGGCTGCGTGGACGTGCTTGGGCATCCAGCTCAGTGTTGGTGCCTCTAGTGTATAGTCTGTTCTCGGATTTGCCAGGTTATGTCGAGCTCGGCACTGCTCATGGAGGTGCGTGCATGCGAAGGACCACTGAATACTGATTCGTGGTATCGTTGACGCCCGCCGGATGCAATTTCATGATCAACGGTCAGAAGCTTCACAAGCTCCCCAGATCTCTCTGCCATGGTCACAGCACTGCGCCGTGGCCGGGTATGTGTCCGCACTCCCGTGGCGTGACTTCCCGATACCGGTGGACTGTATACAAATAGCAGCCACCGTGCACGTCCACCTGTTCCTACTCCAGAGACCATCGTACATCCCCCGTGCGTCGCTCCTTCTCAGGTCCTTGAGCTCATCTTCGCCAGCTGCTACCGCCGCCGCGGTAAGGCCATCTTTGTGCAACGATAGGTCCGCTTATAGCTGACCCCACCGCTATTCACAGCATACTAGGAATTTGACTGACTGACGTCAGATATGGACACCACTTTTCTGATACAGGCTTGTACGGCGGCCTTTCTGGCAACCGTATGCATTGGCTTGTGGAAAGCACGCACTTTCATCCTAGGACCATTCACTTCACCTTTGCTCAGGCTCCCGGGGCCTCCCAGCCCGAGCTGGTTCCTGGGAAACCTGAAGCAGGTTCGCGAGTCCGAGAACGACAGCATTCACGACCAATGGGTCGAGGAGTATGGATCCGTCGTCATGTATAGGGGATTCCTCCAGGTACGTACTAGTTCATCCGCGTTCGGTATCTAGCCCTGATCTGAATGCCGACCTTCCTGTAGATGCCTCGCCTGTTGACGACGGACACCAGGGCCCTCAATTACATATTGACGCACTCTGCGGAGTACCAGAAACCCGCACAGGCACAACGCTTCTTGTCGAGGCTTCTCGGGAAAGGTGAGAGGAGAGCGACTCCCGGGGTCCCATGCTGAATGCTTCACTACTCCTCCCCACAGGTGTGCTGGTCACTGAAGGTGAGTGTCTGGCGCGTCGCACCTACCCCCGTGCTCATCGTCTCCCGTGTCACACAGGCGAGCAACACAGGCAGCAGGTATGTGCGCGCATAGCACGAGGAGAACGACAAGGCTCTAACTCTCATTTGGCGTGTGCTCTCTCAGAGGAGAATCATGGTATGGAATCTTGTATATCATTTGCTCCGCAGCAATCATCTCAGCATATCGCCCCCTAGAACCCTGCCTTCGGGCCCTCACAAATCCGGGAACTTACCGAAACCTTCCTGGAGAAGGCGATAGAGGTGAGTACCGGGTTAAGCCTCCCAGCTAGAAAAGCAATAACCAATCGCGCGTTGCCCCGCAGCTTCGAAATGTCTGGGCGGCGGAGCTCTCAGCCCAGATTGAACCGGTACGCCTCAACGTGACGAGAGGCCTCAGTAAGATGACGCTCGACGTCATCGGACTAGCCGGTGCGTCTTCTGGCCTGCCAGAGCAAGCAATCAGAAGTGTCAGCGCGACGGCTCACACTTCCGCAGGCTTCAACTACGACTTCGGCTCTCTCAACCCCAATGATAAGCCGAACGAGCTCGCCAAGGCCTTCGAGGAGATCTTCAGGATGCCGGAGAAGGTCTCAGTCCTGATGGTCCTCAGATCCTTCATTCCGATGTTAGATATCCCTCTGCTGGTAAGCAACCTCGTTTTCCCTCGCACATCAGGGGCAAAGTCAAACGGGCTCTTCAGAGGGACGACCGGGCGAGGCGCGCGGAAGAGGCTAAGAAGGTTATGCAGCGTATTGGCGCACAGCTCATCGCAGAGAAGAAGGCGGCTATCTTGCGCGAAGCATCTGAGAAGAAATCGACTGGCTTCGGTCGAGAGAAGCTACAGGGAAGAGATCTCCTAACGCTGCTGCTCAAGGCGAACATGGCAACCGACATCCCAGATAGCCAGCGGCTCTCAGATGAGGACGTGATAGCTCGTGAGTATACCCAAATAACCTGCATGCATGCCTCCTTTGCTAAACGTCCTGCAATGCAGAGGTCCCGACGTAAGATCGTACATTGGTGATAAAGTCAAGATCACTGACATGGCGTGGCGTAGCTTCCTCGTGGCGGGGCATGAGACGACGAGCACTGGGACAACATGGTGCCTCTACGCCCTGACGCAGGCACCGGATGTCCAAAGGAAGCTTCGCGAGGAGCTGCTGGCCGTGGATACGGATACGCCGACAATGGACGAGCTGATGGCCCTCCCCTACCTCGACATGGTCGTCCGCGAGAGTTTACGTCTGTATGCGCCCGTGCCGTCGAGCATCCGCGTTGCGACAAAGGACGACGTCATCCCGCTCAATACGCCGTTCGTGGACCGCGACGGCAAGCTGCATGATCATGTGAAGTACGCCGATCTGCCACGCATATTCAGCGGGACACTCAACAGCTTGCTCGCAGGATCTCCGCTGGAAACCTGATCGCCATACCTATCCTGACCTTGAACCGGTCGAAGGCCCTCTGGGGCGATGATTCGTACGAGTTCCGGTACGCCCAGTTCTATCATGCACGAATAAGCGTGGATGAGCTTAGCGGCCCTCTTCCGCGCAGACCGGAGAGGTGGGAGAACCCGCCTGAGGCCATCTCCAACATCCCCGGTGTCTGGGGCCACCTCCTCACCTTCCTCGGCGGCCCGCGCGCGTGCATCGGCTACCGCTTCTCCATCGTTGAGTGCGTAGCGTCTTCAGGCTTGCCAACACGAATACGGGGGAATGACTGACGTCCGTACCGCGCAGGATGAAGGCGCTGATCTTCACTCTCGTGCGCGCTTTCGAGTTCGAGCTCGCTGTCCCGCCATCGGATATCAAGCGGACCGCGGGAGTCGTTCAGAGGCCGACGTTGCGCAGCCAGCCGGAGCTGGGGAATCAGATGCCGCTCATGGTGAGAAGGTATACTCGGGCGTAGGTAACTTACCGGTGGTGAAGGAATCTCGTGACATAGAACACAACGTTCGCTTGTGACATAAAGCATCTTGGATTGCGCCGCTCCCGTGTTCAGTGATGAAGGGCCCCAGGGCTGGCATGTATCATTCTGATTGTCGCAGGCCATAATATCGTGAGGTCCTGCAGATGATAGCGCGCGTAGCATGCCGTCGGGTATGCGACCTGGTATGCCCTTCACGACGATCGCAGGTCCCTAGAGAATACAGTGCATTGCAAAGTGACCATGGATACAACAGCAAAGCAGCAGATACAGGACGACCTGACTTCTTCATCATGATCAGTCCACTCACGCGGACGACGTACATTGATACATTACAGCAACCCTTGACTTGACTTCGTCCTTCGACCCCTTCTGTGCTCAGATCAACAACATTCACGCCTTAACCGCAGCGACCTCGTAGAGGTACGTGCCGAGCAACTTGCTCTGGAAGAATGACAGATGTGAGTGAGTCGCGGCACGCTGTGGATGGGCGATAATGCACGTACCCCTTCAATGAAGTTGGAGCGGTCGAGCTTCTCGTTCGTCGAGCTGCGGCACACGGGTTGTTAGCAGAGGTTTGGCGATATAGCGGTGAAGTCACGTACTGGGCACCGTCGTCGCCACGGCCCATCGGCAGCAGGAGGACGTTTACGCCCAAGCTCTCGGCGAAGGTGAGCGTCACCGGGATCGAGCCGCCCTCGCGCGTCAGGTCAGGTGAGCGCTTGTAGATGGCCTGCAGCCGATTCAACGTTGCGGAACGACGGGGAGAGCTAGGGGACAGGACGCACCTCGGTCGCACGGCGCGCAGCTTCGTAGTTCCAGTGCTTCCAGTCCGCGAGCCACGGCCGACCGTCGTGCAAGTTCTCGATCTTGAGCTTGTTCTTCGAGTTGAGCTTCGCAAACTCTTGCTCGACGTACTGGACCACGAGCGGCTCGATCTTCTCCGGCGTCTGCGGCGGAACGATCCTGTGTGCGTCACGGTCAACACTCACTGCTTACGAAGGGGGAGGGGCAGGGAGACGTACCGGATGGAGAACTTGCCGGAGACAGAGGCGGGGATGACGGTCTTCGCGCCGGGGCCGTAGAACGCGCCCTCGATGCCATGCAAAGAGAGTGACGGCATGCGCATGCGGCCCATGATTACCGTCACCTTGTCGTCCGAGAGCGTGATCGGCGCGCCGACCGCGTCCTCGACGTCCTTTACCGAGTAATCCAGCTTCTCGTAGATCTGCCTGTGCTCAAGGTGGCACCTGAGTTGACCGCTTCAGGACGCGAAGAGACAATAGACTGACCGCTCTTCCGCGTCTGCGACGGAGACCATGTCGTCGACGCCAGGGACGAGGATCGTGCCGTCGGGCGCGACGAGCTTGCTCATGAGTTGGATGAGGTCCGTCATCGGCTCGTGCACCATCCGGCCGAACACGCCCGAATGCAGGTCGCGTGTGGGTCCGGAGACGGTCAGCTTAAAGTAGACGAGGCCCCGGAGGCCGTAGGTGATACAGGGCGTGCGGCTGTTCAGCCAATAGTTGTCCGACTGTAGCGCGCGACGTCTCTCAGCTCTGACTCGCGCACATGTCAAGAAGGGCGGAGAGGGGTCTTACAATACAGACGCAGTCGACGCCGTCAAACCAGCCGTCCTTGCCCTTCGCGACCTCGGACTTGATGAGGTCATCGAGGCCCTCGCTGCCGTTCTCCTCCATACCTTCGAAGCAGAAGCGCATGTTCACGGGCAGCTCGAGTCCGAGCGCTTTGTGCGCCTCGAGGACGTTCAGCCATCCGAGGATGGGTCCCTTGTCGTCCGTGGAACCACGGCCAATAAGACGCCCTGTCTTCTCATCGACTACGAGCTTGAAGGGTTCGGTATCCCAGCCATCGCTTTGCTCCGCCTGCGGAAGGGAACGAAGAAGTGAGCAAGCACGCCCGGTGGGATCCTTTCACGACAGCAAACGATACTAGCGAGCAATAAAGATATGACATACAGGTTGAACATCGTAGTGGCCGTAAACGAGGACAGTCTTCTTCTTGGGATCGTCGCCGATTCTGCCAAGGATGGCGGGCGGCAGCGGGAGCTCCTGGCCGTCCATAACATGCTTGCCGAGGTCGACCAGCTTGGTGGTGACCCCGAGGCTCTTCAGCTGGCCATCGAGCCACGCAGACATCCTGAAGACATCTGGACGGCGGGAACCGTCTCCGCTCACACTACGCGCGATACGCCCCCGACGTCAATCACTCTCCCTGGCCTGCCGGTGGTACTGTTCACAGACCTAGGGATAGCTACGGCCTCTGCAAGTCGGCCAATAAACTTGTCGGCATTCTGGTCGACGAATTGCAGGAATTGCGGAGGAGATGCCATGGCTCGGAGAGTGTGTGTGTGAAGGAGGGCTGAGGAGAGCGGCGAGGCAGGAGATAGATATGGGCGTCTATATGTGATCGAGGATCCAAAGCGCCCGTAGCCAGCCGGTTCACCGGACCGTTGGGCCCAACCAATCAGCGCATAGATAAAGCCGACCGTCTCTTGGAATTGTGCGCCGTCTGACTCTTCGTTCGATCCTGTTCTCTTGAGGACATCTCGCTGAAAGCTGAAGCTGATGGAAGCTCCTCTTGGTAGGCTAATAAAGAATATGTGGATGTCTGACTGTTGAGTGGCGGCCCACGACTTACCTCCGGGACCCTGCTATGTACCGGTGTCGTTCCATGTCACCAGGTCACCTCAAGTCTTACGAGTTGCATGTACTTGAGATGTGCTGGTAGGCATAGGATTATGAGATAGGCATCTCAGATGACCCTAGGTAAGTCCGTACTCAGCATGACCCTGCATTTGCGAAGTCTGTTGCTCACACGCCATCCTGCGCACTCGTCTACGCGCATACCACTGCCCAGCCTTGTACTGTCTCATTCGAACTTCTTGCTAGCCGTAAGGTCTGTTATCAGAATGGTCATCCCACAGGTTGCTCGCATCGCCTGCTCTCAGCTTGAAACTGCATTGCGTGGTGCATTCACCCAGAATGCCCGGCATAGCATGGCGCGTGCTCCCCTCCGCGTCAAGTCACTTACACACAATTCGATGTCTTCCTCCTCTCAAATGTGCCTCCATCTGCGGACTCCCTTAGACGACAGTTGCAAGTACTGTCGCCCCGCTGCATTCAGCGAGACCGTCACCGCCGGGACATCGCGCCGTCGCAGGCACATGAGGCCGATCTGCTTATCAGATAAGATCAACCCTAATCGCTGGTACTACAGTACTACATATACTTACGGTTTGCGCTCAAACACCACGGGAGGGTCACATTGGATCATTTCGCCTTCTCTTCCCAAGCCGCATCGTCTTGTATCCTAGCCGCTCGAGCATGGCGACCCCAGCACCCTTTCTGCAGTTCATAGACCAACATGCCGACAGGTTTGTAGACAGACTCGCGGAAGCAGTCGCGATTCCCAGGTCAGTCTTGGGCGCGCGATCCTTGTTAATTCAGAACCAAATGATACGGCTATATATACACAGTGTGAGCACGGAGGCTGCGCGGAGGCCGGACGTCCTCAGAATGTCAACATGGCTTGATGCCCAACTCAAGAAGTTAGACGTCGATACCAAGCTAGCAGACATTGGCACACATGACATGGAGGGCCAAGAACTGCCCTTGCCCCCTGTTATTCTCGGAAGGGTTGGTGCAGATCCGAAGAAGAAGACCGTTCTCATATACGGTCATTACGACGTCCAGCCGGTATGTCACCGCACAACCCGATACTCTGGTATCCTCGCCTTGCTCATTGAATTGCTTGTGTGTTCCCCATGAAGGCTGAGAAAAGCGATGGCTGGGACACGGAGCCGTTCACGCTTGTCGTCGACGGAAAGACCGGCCGCTTGATCGGACGCGGATCAACAGACGACAAGGGCCCTATCCTCGGATGGCTGAACGTCCTCGAAGCGCACAAAGCGCTCGGGCTCGAGCTTCCGGTCAATTTGCGCTTCTGCTTCGAGGGAATGGAGGAAAATGCGAGCCAGGGCATTGACGAGCTCATCAAGTCCGAGGTCGCGAAGGGCAAGGACGGCTGGTTCGACAGTGTCGACTGTGTGTGCATCGTAGGTCCTGTGTACTCTTATGCTTGCGGCGCCGGGGCGGCAGAGTCGGCTGACGCCCAACTCTCCCTCAGTCGGACAATTATTGGCTGAACAGTCGCACACCGTGCCTCACGTACGGCCTTCGCGGAATCGTGTACTTCAAGGTGTCCGTAACCGGACCCGCATGGGACCTACATTCTGGCGGGTTCGGCAGGGTAGTGCACGAGCCGATGACCGACCTCATACGGCTCATGGACAAGCTCGTCGATCCCGACGGCACGATCCTGATTCCTGGCGTCGAAGACATGGTTGCAGCGGCTGATGCGGAGGAACGGTGGGTCTCAACGGCATCTCTTGCGCACTCGTGGGGCTGCGGCTGACGCGCCGCGCCCAGGGCGATATATGAGCGGTTAGACTATACACTGCAAGACATCGAGGCTGCCGTCGGGGCGCCGGTCACGATCTCGGACGACAAGGCCACGGTGATAATGGGCCGTATGCGCATGCCTTCATTATCCCTGCATGGCATAGAGGGCGCGTTTAGCGGACCCGGCGGTAAGACTGTCATTCCCGCTCGCGTCACGGGCAACTTCTCTCTCCGGTACGTGTTTTCCTTTCCCCTTTCGTAGCGGTATCCCTGTCGCTGCTGTTTCTCTGACCCGATGATGGTGCGTGGGGCAGCATCGTACCGCCGCAGACCCCAGAAGCGATTGATACACTCGTGCGGAGGCACCTGGAGGCGGAGTTCGCGAAGCTCAAGTCCAAGAACAAGCTCAAGATTGAGACGATGGGCAGCGGCAGGCCGTGGGCGGCGGACTACAAGCACTGGAACTACGCGGCTGCCATCCGAGCAACCGAGGTGCGTCCCCTCTCTACATGCTCTCCATAGCAGTAGTACTAGTTGTACGGCATTAAAGTTGAGTGACATGCATTCGTAGGCCATTTACGGGCGTACTCCCGATCTGACTCGGGAGGGCGGCTCGATCCCGGTCACCCTCACGTTCGCGGAGAGCTTGGGCGTGAACGTTTTGCTGCTCCCTATGGGGCGCGGTGATGACGGCGCACAGTGGGTGCACTTCCGATGATGTAAATGTAAATGTGCGATGTTTACATATCTTCCGCACAGTTCGACCAACGAGAAACTCGATCGTTCGAACTTCATCGAAGGGGTGCGTAACGAGCATACGACATCCCGTTCGATGATTCACTGATACATGATATCCCAGAGTAAGCTACTCGGAACGTACCTCTACGAGGTCGCGGCTGCAAGCGCCTAAAGCCCGTATCTCCGCTTTCTCTGTGGGGATTGTACAGTACGTCGAAGCTGGGGCGACATCACGGCACAGTGCACACATGTCCGCAAGCTGCGAAGTGCTTACCAGCCTGATGGATGGAGTAGGGCATGTCGCGATCGGCCCGCGGCTTGTTGAGCATGTACGTGTATTGAATGGTCATCAGCGACAGAGTGTTAAACAGTACCAGTACTGACCATCGCAAGCTACCTTTTCTTTGCAGGCAATTTCAACTCTTTTCATAGCATTTGGTCGTTGTTCTTCCATATCGGCGGTGTGCAGAGCGCCCGTCTCCGATCTCCTATTCACGCTCAAGTCTTCGGCATACGGCCGTATCGTCAGCAGATCCATGACACAAGTCGCTCGCCATATTGCCCTTCTTTCTTCATGCAGACGACGCGAGAAGACGCGCTGCACCACATGCGGATGCGTTCTTGGCGTTCCAGCGCTTATGTTCCGCGAAGCTCCTTCGGTGAGCCTGATACCGACGAGCGCGTTGATCTTCGAGACTTTGGCTTGGCATCGCATGGTGTCGCCGCCTTCTTTGTGCTACAGCGTGCTCGACATCAACTCTTCCTCAGGATGGGGCTGGGCTGTTCGATAGCACCTTCCGGCCTTCCAGGTGTTCTGCTGATATAAAATGCTGGCTCCCCGGTGCGTTTGAGTCGAAGTGACCACCTTCGGCAATCGGATCGCGTGCAGTGCCAGAGCCTCAAGCGATGAAGTTCTCCCCTCTCGGTCACCTTCTGACTGCAGCTGTGGCCTTCGGCGCTGCCTGCGCTGCTCCGATCTCCTTGAAGGAGCTTGCGGACATGGCGGCAAAGGGCTACCGTCTGCTGGATCTCGCAGAGGGCGCAGAGCCGGTCTGGAAGACCGAGGAGGAGAAATTGGAGCTCCTGCGCGCCAACATTCACTTTGTGAGTCTCGATGCACTGCAGCTGAGTGGTGAAGCTGACTGTGGATCACGATGCGTGTAGTTTGATGTCACGGAGGTGTACGATCCCGAGGACTCGGTTCCTGGAGGCTTCAGGTCTCTTGTGACTGCGACCACTTGTACGAGTCTCATCCGCAAAACCTGCTGTAGTGAAGTTATTGTACTGATCAAGATGCAGTTCCCGCGCCGTCGCATTCGTCAGCCGTCACGCCGATTATCAACACGCTCTCTACGTCGAACATGCAGTCGTACCTCACCACGTTGACTTCCTACAACAACCGGTACTACACGAGTTCCACGGGGAAGGCGGCAAGCCAGTGGATCTACGACAAGATCACCGAGGTGAGAGCTGGTCTTCCGTTTTTGCAACCCATGGTCTCTCACCCATCTCGTTTGCGCAGCTTTCGTCCGGCCATAGCGACATCACGGTATCACAGTTCACGCACTCCTGGGCTCAGTTCTCCGTCATTGCGAGGATTGAGGGCAAGTCCTCGGGGGCTGTGACCATTGTCGGCGCGCACGAGGACTCGATCAACCTGAATAGTCCGTCGAGCGGCCGCGCGCCTGGGGCTGATGACGACGGGTCCGGGACGGTCAACCTTATTGAGGTAAGCTAGGGTTCTGTTCCGCAATGAGCGCTTCGTTATGCGAGACGACTGACTTCAGGGCGTGGCAGGTCTTCCGCGCTCTTGTCGCTGCAAACTTCAAGCCGTCGACCCCCGTCGAGTTCCACTGGTACTCAGGCGAAGAGGCCGGGCTGCTCGGGAGTCAAGCGATTGCGAAGAGCTACAAGAGCAAGGGCACCTCGGTCAAGGCGTTCCTGGAGCTCGACATGAGCGCGTATTTCGCGCCGGGCTCAAAGGAAGTCATCGCACTCGAAGCCGTGCGTCCTGGTACTTTGACATGGATGATAAGCATGTTGATGCCGTACAATAGGACTACATCGACTCGGGCTTGACGAAGTTCCTACAGCAGCTTATCGACACGTACTCGAAGCTCGATTGGGCCATGGACCAGGCGGTGCGTCTGCTCCTTTCTAATCGGGCCTGCGTCTGTTGACCATGGCCAATCCTCCGACTAGTGCGGTTATGCTTGCTCGGACCACGCGAGCTGGTACAAGCAGGGTTACACCACGGGCATGCTTTACGAAGCCATCACTGGCAACGACAACCCGAACATTCATTCGCCCCAGGATACAACGTCGGTGTCGGGCTTCTCATGGAGCCACTCCCTCGAGTTCGCGAAAGTGGCTCTGGCCTACGTCTACGAGCTATCTATCTGAAAGTCCAAGCAGAAGAGATGTACTAGACGCTTGGGCGACACGACTTCCTCTAGCTCCTCACCATAGCTACGCTTGTACTCTGTGTAGCTCTTCGAGCACTGGTCAGTATGCATTGGATACCTGCCTACATGCTACTACAGCAGCTTTGGAGGATACGAAAGGCGTGCTTGCGATTGGCCCAGCTTCGGTCCGGGTATCAGAAATGCACTCCGACTTTCTCGGAGAGAGGGTCGGTGGCTGTGTCGGACGGGCATTGACTGCGTCTTGCCGCACAAGCCGCGTCAGCAGCTTCCAAAGTTCCACCGCCTGCGCGAGCCCGCGGCCCAGGCACAAGTGCACGCTGCCACGTACTGCGGAGCACATATAGGTCAGGAGTTGACGAAGAGATTGTCGTCTCCTGTCCCTCTTGGCCTCTATCTTCTTGACTACCAAGTCAGTCTTCAGCACGATTTCGCACTCGACATGCTTCAGCTCTCTCTTGGACAGTCTGTCCTTGCAGCCCTCGCAGGCCTCGTCGGTTTCGTTCTGTGGAAGATATGGCCATTCTTGATACGGCCATTCACCACACCCCTGAAGAACCTCCCAGCGCCGCCCAGCCAGAGCTGGATCTGGGGGAACCTGAAGGCGATCCACGAAGAGGATAACTCGGTTCCTCAGGAGCGATGGGCTTCGGAATATGGACCCACAATCATGTATAAGGGATTTCTCAATGTCGGGCAATTCCATCACCCTAGCATTGTGAGGTACCTACTGATGCAGGCTGCACAGATCGACCGTCTATGGACGATAGACACCCGTGCATTGAACCATATCCTAACTCACTCGGCTGAGTACCAGAAGCCTGAAGGGGCTCGTCGGAATCTGGCCAGAATTCTCGGCAAAGGTTCGTCTTCAAAGAGATCGCAATATGTAAGGCTTGAAATTCACTTCGTGTTCAGGTGTTCTCTTCACCGAAGGTTTGCCATGCTTCTTCCGCGCGCATGACGGCATTCTCACATTATGTCCGTGGCAGGGGAACAACATAGACAACAGGTACGCTTTCCATGCAGTGCTCCGAGGGCTATGCCTTACATCATTCTCGTAGAGACGCATAATGGTAAGTTCTGCTGGAAAGCGACGCAGGGACGGCTCTGAGCGTGCATATACCGCGTAGAACTCGGCCTTCGGCCCTGCGCAGATCCGAGAGTTAACTCCTATCTTCGTTGACAAGGCGATCGAGGTGCGCCTTCGATGTCCAAATAATTGTAATCGTTGGACTTACCCGGACTATGCTGTTCACGCAGCTCCGGGACGTCTGGGATGGGCAAATACCGCAGGACGGTTCCGTAGCGCGTATCGATGTCCTACAAGGTCTCAGCAAGATGACTCTCGACGTCATCGGCTTGGCCGGTAAGGCTTAATGTCCTTCGTTGCGCAGGAACGCACGTTGAAACCCACTTCTTTTCTGGGCAGGCTTCAACTACCGCTTCGATTCTCTAGCTGGAAAGCCGAATGAACTGAACCAGGCGTTCCAGGAGATCTTCAACCCGTCGATCCAGGTCTCCGCCTTCATGATTCTGAAGAACTTCATCCGAATCCTTGAGCTCATCGTAACGAAACTCTCTTATGTGCCCGTGAGGTATATGCTCAACTCGGTTTGCTCCAGCCCGACGAGCGCTCCAGGCGTGTCGATCGCGCGCAAGATGTAATGCGTCGTATTGGCATGGAGCTCCTGCAAGAGAAGAAAGCGGAGATCAGGCGCGAGTTGGCCGAGAGCAGGGACGGCAGCGTGCAGCGCAAGGACGTGCACGGCCGAGACCTGCTCACCCTGCTCCTGAAGGCGAACATGGCGACCGATATCCCTGAAAACCAGAGGCTCTCGGACGAAGACGTGCTCGCGCGTACGTCCCTTCCTTGACCACGGCTTCTATCCCACTGACCTGTCGACACAGAGGTTCCCACGTACGGCATGCTTCGCTCTGCTTTTGTCCTCCAGTCTCATCTTCTATTGTAGGTTCCTTGTCGCTGGCCATGAGACTACGAGCACCGCGACGACGTGGTGCTTGTATGCGCTCACACAGTCCCCCGAAGTGCAGAAGAAGCTCCGCGACGAGCTGTTCACCCTTGACACCGACAAGCCGACGATGGATCAGTTGAACGGCCTGCCGTACCTGGACGCCGTCGTCCGCGAGACGCTACGCATCCACGCCCCCGTACCGACCACAATGCGAGTAGCGAACAATGACGATGTGATCCCGGTTAGCGAGCCGTTCGTAGACCGGTATGGGAAGATTCAGGAGGGTATCCGGTGAGTGTCGGTTTGCTCGTCCGTCGGAGGTGTCCTCCTATATAGTTACGGCTCATTCTGATCTGATTTCACTGCGACAGGGTCTCCAAGGGCACTCCGATAATCATCCCCATCCTTGCGCTCAACCGGTCGAAGAAGCTCTGGGGCGAGGACGCCCTCGAGTTCAAGTGCGTATCTCCCGTGCGCGCCTCGGCGGATATCTCGCTCATGCCAGCGTCCTAAGGCCTGAACGTTGGGAGAGCCCCCCAGAATCGGTTTCCAGCATCCCAGGCGTGTGGGGCCACATTCTCTCTTTCCTCGGCGGTCCCCGCGCCTGCATCGGCTACCGCTTCTCCCTCGTCGAGTGCGTCTCATCCGTATCCGCGGCTCTCTCTATGATCCGATCGCTCACGTTTCACGCGACAGGATGAAGGCGCTGCTTTTCACCCTCGTACGCGCATTCGAGTTTGAGCTGGCTGTGCCCGCGGAGGACATACAGAAGAAGACGAGCATCGTGCAGCGGCCGCTCCTCCGCAGCGCCCCCGAGAAGGGTAGCCAGATGCCGCTGCTGGTCAAGAGGTTTACTCGTGTCGTAGCATGATACGGCTGGGACGGTTGCCTATGGTAGCTCTCCCTTTGTCAGAGTACCGCCAATGGTCGCGCTGTTTCAAGTGTATTGTGCTACATTCTGGTTATCGAACCTGATTGCTGGTGTGCGAAGGGTGCTGGATTGATACCTGCATTTGCTCTGGGCCCTGGCGACGGCGTTGGCTTCTTGGTATTGTCATCGTTGAATAAACGGCACGCGTTCACATATCTGCCCATCTGCCGGTCGGGATGCTAGTTTACAGCACAGACAATCACTTACTCTGCCTGTGGTATTCCAGTCAAGCAACGAGACGGCGACAGACAGGACACAATCCAGGCAATCTCATCTTGTATTTTTACGGACGGTAATACGGCGCAACTGAGCACACATCCACAGGAGTTGGCATTCGCGTGATCGTAGTAAGGGGTCTGGACGAGGGAGGTCCCTACACCACTTCAGGGGCTAGCGCATAAAGATGTCTAGACTCTGCATCTTGAGCCCCAGTGAGAATCGACTTTATTTAGATTCTTTTCGGACGTTTCAGTCCGTATATATCTGTACAAGGCTGTAAAAGTAAGGTAAAATCGGACATCCGAGGGAAATAGGCGCTCGCTGCCAGTCAAGCCTTCCGGTCGTTTGGCTCGATGCACAGTCCATTTTTGTCCGGTAAGTCGCGCTCCGCCTTGTCCAAGTCCGGCTGGACTGTCTGCACATCGTCCTGCGTCGTCCCAAGACACGTCTGCTCTGGGTTGTCTGTCTGGCCACTCCCGCCACCAACTTGTCCGACCGCCTTCCCCCTCTTCGGCCCTCTCCCAAACGTCGGTCGTGGGAAGAGTCCCTTCCCTTTTCTTGACGTCATGTTCGTTTCTCCTCGACGCTACACCTCTCGTCTCGACCACCATCATCTCCCTTCGCTCTGGTTGTCTCTGCTCCCCCTACGTCTACCACTTGCTCGCTGGCATGGTGCTTGGTTTGTCATGCCTGCTCTCTAACTGGGGTTCTCGAGCTCATTCACAGAGACATGCATGTATGCCGGATGACGGTATGTACTATCTATGATTACTCCTTGTTGCTAGCGCTGACGAGCTTGGAGTCTCCCGCCACCCGCCTAACCTGGATGTGCAGGGTAAGAGGAATCTTCTGGATCACTGGCCCTCGTTAACCCTGCTTTCTAGGCTTTACATCTACATAGAAAGCCGAGAATGTCCGTTGCGCAGGTACGTCTCTCGTGGTAGATGTGTCACGGAGTATATGTGTGACTCACATGTGACAAACAGGGCTTTCGGGGGTGCGGCGGGGCATTTGAAGACATCAACATGATGCGCGGCGTCAGGGGTGTGTGTGCGAGGAAGCGGCAGGGCGGCCGCTGCAGGAAGGTGAGTACCGCGGGATTCAGGGCGGGGTGCTGCTGTGGGGAGTGCTGGAGCGGGAAGCAGGCTGGCCCAGGGACCACAGCTGTCTGGGCCTGCATGGTCGTGCAGTACGGTGTACGCCCTGTATCGTCGCAATACGGATTTACCAGTTTTGCGACCGCAATGTCGGAACCGAGCTACACGCATTAGTACGATGGAATACGATCTAATACGCTCAGGATCGTAATTCCTGCAGTCACTCGTAAAAATCCGGAACGACCGAAATTTTACGTCTCAATACGGATTAAAACGACCGAAAAGAATCTAAAAGAAGTCGATTTTCACTGGGCTTGAGCGGCTAGCCTCACATATAGTCCCCCATGTACGCGTTCGGAAGGGTTGTTGTTATGGAGAGCCACGAACATTGATTGGAAGAAGTTCTGCAATGGCTTGAGCTTAAAATAGACCTGGAGGATATCAGGAATCGGTGAGATGTACCAGCCCGAATATGTAATGCTCGCTCGGAGCAGTATTGATGAGTGCATCGTAAACCGTCATCATAGTCCCAGGCCGCCAGGTATACACGAAAGGATCCGCTGGGCCGCGTACAGTCACGGATGTACCTTTCGATCCCTTGAAGACATACTTGATCCTGAGGTTCCGCGGCGCATCGATGGGTACCACATATGCCGAACTGGGATCGGTTAGGTCTCCGGGTGCGTCGCCTTTCCGCTGATCGATCTCTGCATTGTCTGGAGAAGGGAAGACCCTCTGACGGATATGGCGAATCAGGCTGACCGGTGCCCAAGAAAGACTACTGCCTGCCACAAGAATCGTTGTGGTGAGCCCGCACTAGCTTTAGATACTGTACTTCACCCGGACACTTACGTAAAGTCCACACTGCCGACTGCCAACCGGCCCGCCTAATTGGGGGGCGGTTGCGAAGCATAGGCGGACGTCCCTGCAGTCGACGCGGATAACCAGCATATACAATGTAAAATTGCAATCGAATTGTCGCGTTGTCGATCTCCCGCGCGAGAAAAGTGAAACGTGGGCACAACTCGTGACATGCAGGATTCGAACCAGGACGTCTTCGACACCAGCTTTAACGACGCACACCTATTGACCGCTCTGCCATAGCTGCTTGTATGCTGAGGACACAATTGATACTATGCCAGCGTACCCTTCTGGCGGGCCGCCTCTGTCGCAGCCACCCCGCCTCCTTCGCAGCCGGGCGCCTCTTCCGCAACCATCCCGCCTCCTTCGCAGCCGGGTGCCTCCTTCGCAGCCGGGCGTCTCTGACGTCTCCCGCGGAGCCACCCGCATCCCCGTGTTGGTCGCCGTCGCTTCCCTCAGCCTCCTGGTAATCGTGTCGCGTGCTCAAACTTGGTAAGTTCTCGCAATCGGTTGCTGCTTGATGTTCTGTGCATTACTTGCAGCGGAAAGCGGGATTCACTGTCCAGCGCACGGATACCGGTCAACGGGAGGCGCCTGCTCCCCGCCCGCACGTTTTTGCCGGCCAGAGCCACAGCACCGGGCACTCGGGCACCATGACCGTTCCGTCGGTGCGTCCGGCAAATAACGATGCTTCCGGTGTCTAACCCCGCATCCGTGATCGAACTGTAGGCTGATTGGCCAAGAGCACTACGTCACCTCACAGCTCGAGACCGACATCGTCTAGTTCAACCCGTCCACGGCCGATCGTTGCTGCTTTCCGACCACAAGAGCGGCGTCTACTCGTCCCCGTATCCATTCATACACGCATGCTCGGTAGGAGGATGGCCCGACGATCTAGGCTACCACCTGGCGCCTCGAAAACGCGCTCGTCACTAGCCTGTCTCCATTTCCCACGCCATGAGCGGCGTAGTACGCGTGTCCAAACATGTAATTACAGAACCCGTGTATACAAGCATTCCCCATATCTCGTTACCAGAAGTCTTCCCCTGTCTTGGACGTTGATTCTTGGCAAGTGCCCAGGTCAGCGGAAGGTAGAAGCCTCCCATCCGTACTTGCGCCCGAAACGCGTGGAGATACTGTCACAACAACGTCAGTGCTCAGCACGAAGAAGCTCCCAGCCGGAACGAACTAATCTTGAGCATCCTTGTTCAGAACGTCACTGTGGATCTGCAGCCGTCCATATCAGCATGTAGCCCACAGGCTTCGTCACGACCTTGTACTCACCTTGTGATAGACCAACACCTGTCCGCCCCATCGTTCCGGTGCCCTGAACCGAAAGATTACCCCCCCTTGCTGTTCGCAGGTGAAACCAAGCTCTGTAAGGGCCTGGACGAGGTCAGTCAGGTTATTGGAGGCATTGCACGTCGAGCATGTGCCGACGCACCCGAACGAAGGCCCGCCAACGATATTCAGCGCGTGCGTTCGCCTCAGCCTTGAAGATCGATAAGAGAACCTGCACGGAGATATGTTAGGCTGAGGATCACGAGCGAACACACTCACCTCTTGAGATTGTC
The DNA here is from genome assembly GCA_022385805.1 of Pilatotrama ljubarskyi. Taxonomy (NCBI): domain Eukaryota; kingdom Fungi; phylum Basidiomycota; class Agaricomycetes; order Polyporales; family Polyporaceae; genus Pilatotrama; species Pilatotrama ljubarskyi. The sequence goes on along the minus strand of MU277759.1, from coordinate 8,290 downwards.
GGGATAGCACCATCCTACGCGTCGGTTGCCGGAGAGAACCGTGAAGGTAGGGGTGAGCAAGGTCGGGTCTGATGGGTCGCGATGGGTCGGCGGTCGCTCACTTTGCGTAGCCAGTAGGAAAACGAGCGGGCGCGTGCTCGCCTGACAACTGGAGCGGGAGCGTAGATGATCGAGGCTCAGACTGGAGTGAGACGAGTGGGCGCGTGGCAGACGGAGGGCTAGGTCGCTAATTCACCCACGTGCGACGTTGCTTGTGGCTTGTGTGTGCAGACACGGAGTAGCGACAGGCTCCAGTGGTATGGGCAAGAGCGCGAGGACAGGCGCTCTGCCGCTACCTCGCGCACTCGTCGTCCCCACGCCTATTATACCACAACTTTAAGAATTGATGCACCAACACTTAGAAGAACCGACATTATAGTGGAAAAGTACCCAACATTCGTCCGCTGGATGGCTGAAGAACGGCCCCCAAGCCGCCAACATCCACTCGGGGCCCCTCAGCCCGAAAATTTGGCCATACTCCCGCATGCTCATGAACCACGCGCCCGTCATTGAATCTCGCCAGGATCAAGATGACGCTGACCGCGCCGTTGAATCTTCCTTCTCAGACGCATCGCCCGCGTACCAATGTCGTGATTGCGCCGCAGCACTCCGCTGTATCGCGCGTGCATGCTATGCGCGCTCTCATCTGCGCGTTCTGTACGCGCAAGTGGTCCGTGAGCGAATCACGCAAAGAAGAGTACATCACTCACGTATACTGGTATACTTCTGGCTGTACTCGGGCAGAGGCGAACGCCCCGTCCTCATGTTTACTGTCTCGTGTTTACTGTCTAGCTCATGAGGTACGTCCCCCCCTCCAGCCCGTGCTGCACGAGTACACCGTCCCGCGAGATCGATCCGCATAAGTCGCGGCCCCCTGCTTGTGAGATATAGTCCACCTACGCTGTTAGGAGTGCCTTACTATGGTCAGACCCAGGAGCTCACTGGTTTGCCAAGGCAGTACGCATTCCCGAATGTCTGCCACCAATCTGAACGATGTTCAGGTTTCTGCCCCTTGCCTACGTGCGGGTGTGTGTCGCGAGCTCTCCCACATCAGGGCCAAGTCCTCACAAACGTACCCATGGACTAAAGCACCCACTACATCATCGTCCTACTGCACCTCCCCGCCCCCCTCTGCCACCCCAGGATGGACTTCGCTCAAGCACTCCCAACGTACCTCGTATTTCGACTTGCATGTCAGGTCCGCTTGATGAATGCAGGTCGTCTCTAGCCGCCGTCAATCTGCCGCCAATCCGAGGACTCCGAGATGACGCTCTCCTAGAGAAAAGGCCGTCGATGGTGGACATATACAACAGTCTAGCTCGCTAGCGGCGCTGCGGCGCTCACGCTGGACTCCCCCGTCGGACACGAAGTCAGAACATGCTCGCGAGAGAAGTGCTTCGACTGCGTCCGTTGACCTTGACCCGCCCGGGAATATGTATCATGACGTCTGACAATGCTTGTCGAAGGCACCCAGGCTTTCGAACCCTCAGAGGAGGCGAGCGATCGCCCTGTGGTCCTCAGAAACGCTGCCAGATGAACGCGGTGACCGCAGGGTCCGCAGTGATGCGAACAACCTTCGTTCGCCTTCGTTCCACTTCACGCCTCCGCTGCTATCCGCCGTGCTCAACGTTGGCGCCGCTGTTATCCTGCACTCCATGCGCGACGTCAGAGCGTAGACGAACGTCGGCGCGGACTGAGCATGTCCACTCCGATGTGATCCTATGCCGTCCCTACGAACGCTTGCTCAGGCCCATGTACGTAGCCAAACAACGTAATCAGGTTTTGGTAGCGTCAATGCTGGACGTCTTGGAGACACCGCCGACGCTGGAAAGCGCGAGCTAGAGAGGCACATACCACTCTGTGCCACTCTGCCCGCCGGACCTGTGAGACCGACATATACCGTGGAGCCGTCAGCACCCGAACGAAGGCGCCCACCCTAGTCTCACCTATTGTACCATCTGTGGGAAGGACGTCCGCGCGCGGTCGCGCAGCCTCGTGAAGCAATGACCTTCTCTAGCCCACTGTCAGTTTGCCCTCCAGCGCTGGCAGCGTTCAAATGCGCACCTCCTGGCCGCAGCCGCGGCTCCGAAAAGTCCTTGGTCGTGCAGCGCTCTAGACTTTGTGAGCCATTTGTTCTCTTCGTGCTCAAAAAATCTCAGCGTGCGCCACATTTCCTCCCACCGCAGCTCGACCTCCTCTTCCCAACGGCTCTTAAGTGCACTCTGCCTGAACCAGTGCACCTTGACACCTAGAGCAACCCAGTATGAGTCTCGTTGATGGCTCTGAGTTCGTGTAACTCACTGCCGATGACGAACTTCTTGATATCTCCCTCCGCCAATCTGTGCGCGAAGCTGAAGTTGCCCCAAATCCAAGATTGGTCGCGGTAGCTGTCTCCAGCCCGTTGCTCCTCTGACACAATGACGAAGGCCCGGCAGTCCGAGTCTTGTAGAACTCGGAAGGTCTGGTCGGTTTCCGGCATGCCTAGTACGATCAACCTGTGACGTGCCGCCCGGTATTGTTCCTTCGCCTCGTTTATCGCGTCTCGCTTGGCTTGAAGCCGCCTGTCCGCTTGAGTGTTGTGAACTACCCCCGAACCTTGCGTGCGTCGCACGTTCAGAGAGAGGTGCGTCGTGAGATGCAGCCTTAGGTTGTCCAGAGCCTCGTTCGCCTGGCCTTCGCGAAGCTTGCGCTCCGTCTTCAGGAGGTCCGCCGTCGCCGGGGCGGTCCTGATGGCGCTGTGCAAATCAGACGGAAGGAGATATTCGCCGTCCTCTATAATCTGCTGCCATTCCGTCGCCGCAGCTTGCAACGTTGTTCTGGGCCGAGCTCTGCCGGGCAATAAGGCAGTAGCTCTACCTTTCCCTTTGACGTCGGCGGCGCTTGGTATCCCGCACGCAGCGTCGTCTTTTGCGTCCCGGGCCGGAAAACTGCTGCTCATGATCTCACCAGACACCCCCTTTAGAGCGCTGTCCAGGGCCGGTTGGATGCACGCCTGATAATCGGTATCACACGCGTCCTTCAGGCGACGGAAGTCGGCCACTTCATCCGCTAAACGGCTACGTGCGCTCTCATCTCCTGCCTTGAGCTCCTTGATTTTTCTCCGAAGTACCTCCCTTGTGCCGATGGTTCATGGTGTGAGCCGAGCTGAAAGACGAATCCGCGCTCACCTCGACGCCTCCAGCTGCAGGACCTGCTCTACTGCTCCGATGCCTCCAAGATCGGCTACGCCGTCTTGTGCCAGGCATTCTGCCTTCAGCTGAGCGGCGATCGCGTTTGCAGTGAGCGCTGCGAGCAAATGTCAAGTCATGCGGGCCATGACTCTACAGCGTCACGTACCCACGTCCCGAGGAGGCTCATACGGATTCTCCAGGTGCTTGTGTTGTGCGAGGTCGACCACTCTTTGCTTGAACGCACGCTCTTCGTCCCGCCATTCCTCCAGGTCGACGTTATGGTGCTTCTCAATCGATTGCTCGATTTGCACCATATACGTGAGCGCAGTGCCGTAACGGTCCTCGGCCTTGTTGAGGTATGCGACCAGGTCCTCAACTGCAAACAGTCAGTGGATACGGATTTCACTAGGCATACCCCCTTACCTATATGAAGCACGCGACGAGTGTTCAAGTCCGAATAGTGGTCGTTCAGCACGTCGTGCCAATGCCCCGCGGACATCTCTTTCGTCTGTCGTGCGATTGTGTTGGTGATCGCCCACACTCGCTCCAGAGGTTCGCCGTCGTCCATCGCAGAGCCCGGCAAAACGTGCAGTGAATGCTTGTATCGGCACTCTCCCTTGTGCATTGCGAGATGGTACTTCCCAACAGCGGCGACGATGATGTGACCCCACTCCGCACACGAGGCTGCGGAGCACCGAAGGCGCTCCCTTCGCGCATCTTCGCAGTTCTTCGCAGCTTCGCATCTTCGCGCATCTTCGCACTTCTTTGCACAGACCCGCAGGCCTTCGCAGCTTCGCATCTTCGCGCATCTTCGCACTTCTTCGCACAGACCCGCAGGCCTTCGCAGCTTCGCAGCCTCCGCAACGGATCACAAAGTCC